>APFE030785166.1:133543-187334 GCA_000404065.3 Pinus taeda
TTGTTCATTTATGTAATGTAAAGGAGGTTGCCCCCTCGAAGAGGCTGAATTCTAAGGCGTTGATCTATCTTTTCTATCTTTTCTTGAGCTGGTTTCATAACAATGATGAAGAAAAGGTCTCACTACTAGATCCTTCAATGTTCTTTTTAGCCTTTTTCCTTTTCGGTAAAGGAAACTCAGTAGGTTCAATGTCGAGTTTTCCGCTTTGAAGTCTGGTGAGAGGGTGAGGTAGATTGAATTGCGAAGTCTCATTGCCTTGTGATACTTCAGATTTCTGAGGTGATATGGAAAAGCCTTGAAGTTTCTGGATGAGAGACTGAACTTCAGGGGAATCGGGGCTTAATCGTTCTGAAGTATGATGGGATTGAGTAGTGGTAGTTGATTCCTCTTCTTCTCGTTTGGATACTGGTATTTCAGAATGCAAACGGGAGGTCCGAGGTGAGGTGGGGGGAGATTTACTCTGAGAATGGTCTATAGATTTTGATTTACTCGCCATTCATAGTTCATGCCCTCCTTCTAGCGCCAAAAATGTTGATGCCTCGAAAATCGTTGCATCAACATCGGGGAAGACCACCCAGTCCGGACCTTATTGCAACTCCTTTTCCGTTTGGTATGGTGGCTCCGACTGGAGATAATGGGACCAATTTTCCAATAATGAATAAAAAGGGGATGGATAAGTGACTGGTTTTCTAATAAGTGATAATTGATGGATGACTTAATATAAAGAGCAAAAATACAAATAACTATTCTATCCTGGGAAATTTTTATTCTTAAGTGCAACGTTTGATAATCTCTGTTTATAAATAATCATATAGATGACTCTATTTGATAAATATAAACATTCATTCATATAATAATTTCTTTGTTCAAATAGTTGAACAAAGTAATTAATAAAACATTATTACACTTGTCTTTTATATATTACTGATACATGTATGACTAAAAGAAAATCATCTTGCAAACATCCAATAGTGGAAAATATAAAGAATGATGTTGAAACACATGCATATATTCAATAATAGCAAGAGTAATCAAATAAAAATTCACATAAAAAGAATGAATTCAGAACATAGATAGTAGTACCATATGTGCTGCAAATCATTCCCAACATCAATCGCAATTCAAATTCCTTCTTTCAACTCCGAGATACTTTTAAATAAAGGCAGTGGTGCACATCCACATAAAAGCTTCATTGTAAAAAATTGGAATAATTTGGCCTAGTCTTTATAAAAAAATATACCTGAAGTACAGTAGTGCAACTTCAGGTTTGAGTCTTATACAAAAACTAAGGACCCTTTCTAAATGCATGAAAGGGTCTATAAATACTTAATTAAACTAACTAACTACAAAGATAAAATGTTATTTAATTGGTACAACTGGATCTTGAATATCTTCTCCACAACAATTTGGTAGTCGGAAGCATGATTCATCACTCTGGCTGTTTTCCATTTGATCTGAGTTGGCATATCGCTAGCATCGGTTCCACTTCTTGAGGGCGGCTGAGACGAGAATGGAGCTGAGCCGAGTAGGTGGC
This sequence comes from Pinus taeda, assembly GCA_000404065.3. Lineage (NCBI taxonomy): Eukaryota > Viridiplantae > Streptophyta > Pinopsida > Pinales > Pinaceae > Pinus > Pinus taeda. Next base: position 135,078 of record APFE030785166.1, read on the forward strand.
ATCGTGTATATTGGGAATGATACACCTGATTGCATCTATTAGACACTTGAGGGCGGCTCTCTGGCTGCATGGTTTTACTAGGAACAACCAATAGGTGTCCCAAGTTAAACTTTGAATACCTGTAATTAACCTTCCATTCTTTTCTAGCTCCTGATAACATGATTGCTCCAATGTTTTAGCCGATAGCAATTTACCCGGTGTACATTGCGAAATCATATTAGATAAGTAGAGATTATTGTTAATTAATTCAATCAAATTACTTGTGGACAATTTGCATCTAGAAACTTCTCTCTCTGCCTTCATCAACTGGTACTGCCATTCTAAGAATAGGATTTCTTTATGTGATTCTAGGATTTTAGGCAAATTTGCTGCCTGTCCCTCACTGGTGTCCTGCCAAGTAAGAAAATCTGTTAAGGTCTCATCGGCCTGCTCTAAGTCTTGTCTAGCATCGACTGATTTATCGATTATTGATGTTGTTATGTCACAAAGGGGCTCAACTTGAGAAATTTTATGACACAATAGTCTTATTTGTGTTACTAGTGCCTTATTAATCTGTAGCACTTCTGTTCTAAAATCAGCAGGTTGCAGAAGACTCTTGAACTTCTCTATTTGAAGTGATAATTGAGCAATTTGCTCATCTTTTGTCTTCACCATTAGTTCATTCATCGTCTTCAATTTTGTCAACGCTTCCGATAATTCTTTCTGCCTTTGAATCATGCTTGAATCTACCCTTTGTTTTTGTTCAAGTAGCTGCTTATTCAGTTGATTATTTAACTGTTGTTGAGTTGACAATTGTTGTTCTAATTGTTCAGCTTTCTGTTGTTCCTTCGATAACTGTGTTTGTAACAAAATAATTGCCTGGTCCTTTTCTTTTAGCAAATTACTCACTTCGGATGCCTTGTCCATGGTGGTCGTCGAATAGGCTCCGGCATACTAGGACAACTTTGTTAGGTCATCGGAAGGATCGAACTCCTCTTTCCAAACTACGTTGGTTGTCTCTGTTTGTTCGGGGAACATGGAAGGTTGATCAATCCTTCTCCTTTTCCGTTGTCGCTTTACTACGGCCCTGTGTTTTGGGCTGTAAAAGACATCCAATGGAGGTATATCCTCCACCTGCAAAATGATTTGATTCAAAGGATCTTTCGGAATTATTTCTAAGTCTGTACTAGGGGGTAGGTCGTTGGTTCCTTCGCTTGGAACCTTTTTTGACGTTGTATCCTGTGTATCTGTTGCTTTGGGTGTATCGGTATCTTTTGAGCTTTCCAGATTGCTTATGATGGAGTCAAATTGCTGCCATTCTTGGAGCAATTTCAGATCAATCTGGGTATCAACATTCACATCCTTGCTGCTCTTATCCTGCTCTTTTTTCTGTTCCTCCTCATGTATTTTCTCTTGCTCTTTCCTTCGTGCTTCCTCCTGTTCTTTCCTTTGTACTTCCTCCTGCTTTTTTCTTTGGACTTCTTCAAAAAAATTTGATGTAGCAGGAGGTTCGTCGGTAAGTCATTGTTCAGGCTCGCTTGATTGTGTCATCAGGGCAGTAGCTAGTAAATCGAGAGGCAGAGTTTGCAACCTCTGCTCTCTGAGTTTGTTGAATTCTACTAACCCGTCGTCGTGATATCTCATTTTAGCTAGTGTTTGAACCTGAAATAATGACTCCGCCGAAGAAAATAGGTCATCAAACTCATCTTCTTTATGTTCAAACTTAGTGATTTTTTCCTGTTCAAGTACATTATAGATGATTTTCCTTAGATCAAATCGTCTATTAGGAAGAGTGGTGAGATTCATTATATTTATCTTTTTTGCTTCTTTCTCTACATGCTTATAGTCATGCAGAGTGTAAACACCACACCTTAGAGGAAAAGGAGGCCAAACTTGCTTCTTTAAATTCCTCAAAGTCTTGGTTGCTCCTGTGGACGTAATCTGATATGCTATTTCTCTAGCCAATAGTTTGTCAGGTATGTACAAGGGAAGAACATGAGGCTTGGCAAGGTTGTTGAAAACTCTTATATATGTAAATTTATCCTCTCCGAACTAGTTTCCTAGGGCGGTTGAGTCAATCTCCACTTGTGAGGAAATCTTCGGAGCAAGCTTGTCAAAAATTGCATAGTAAATGGGCAACATAAAACCATTGCAAACTTGATACATGTGGTCTTTATAATGGGCTTTCCACAACTTCTGGTGATAGATATGAATCGACATGGGGTCTTGTGGAGTCCATCTCCACCCCAGCAGAGGAAATTCAGAGTTAAAACAAAGAGTATCTAAGATGTAGGCACTATAATAAAATGGAGGAATAGACCTATCGGTAATGCGAGTTTTATTTATGAACTCAAGAATAGCAGTTGCTAACTTATCAGATAATATATTTCCCCAATCCATTATTTCGCTATTGACTGTTGCTTCCATTAAAGGAACCATCTCTATTGAGAATTTTGAGGAATCATGCAACCCCCAAATCCTACACATCATCGCCCCAACGTAACAATAAGGAGAACATAATGAATCAACGGAGTACTTACCCGAGGACTCATGCTTGTGTCTTGCGGGATTCTGTCTCCATTCCCATATAGGTGCTAATTCAGTTTCATTTTCATCTATGAACTTCTCCAGAAATGCTTTGTTATACTTCTTCTGTGGTTCAGGCAAATGGTACATTTGTCTCAAATCATTAGGTTGAAATGAACCGAAGACTCTCCAGTTGATTGTGTAAAATGTTCTGTTTGTAACCGGGATTTCCTCAACTACCCATCTTACTACATCTGTGTATGGAAGAATTTTCTCTCGAGCCGCTATTCGGTGTAAGTAGGAATCGGCTAAATCCTTTAGGGTAGCCTCGGACTTTCGGTTTGAACCTGCTGTAGCTTGTACTGATACCGCTTCAGGCTCTTCGGCTTCAACTAGATTATAGATGCTTTGCCAGCTAGTATTGTCGAGACCAAGACATGTAGTGTCTGAGATCAATCCTTTTTTACTTGGTCCCAGATCGGCGGTAGATTGTCCTGTCACTGCGGGAGCTGAAGCTGCTCCAAATCTTTTGGATTTCTTCCCCATTTGGCCTAAATTTGCTACTTCGGAGGAGCTCTGCGCAGGAGATAAAATGAACGTAATGCAGACAATAGGTGGTGTGAACCAAGTATGAAAGAGTTATATCAATCAATGAATAATGAAGGATTAAAATAATATTGCCGCGAATACAATCTCTGAAGAGATTTTGGCATAACTGCTCCATTAATTGGTCATTTAATCTTGTCAATCATTTAAATGCTCATCATGTTGTTTATTTGCTGAATAATTCATTTAAGCGTGGCTTTGATTTTTTGGCGGTTAATCACAAGTGAATCACTATCAGGAATAGAAAGGCTTTTAATAATAATTTAACATAATATACTCAAGCCTTTTCAATCTTTTTTGAAATTTGCGCTTAGCTTTATCGCAATCAGAAATCGGAGGAATGCTTGAGTAGTTACATTTGTGTCATTGCGAAATCCCTGATAGAGATAAAGCTAATTTGCATCAGGAGTTTTAGAAGGGTGCATTTTGTTGTGTGTATGCTATATTCCCCGATTGCTGATAGCGATATCGCATTGGAGCAAAAGAGAGAGGGCCTTTTGTTACAATCGCTTACCTTTCCTGATATCTGATAGTTATTCGCTTGTCGGATCGGGGCAAAGCAATGGGTCTTTTTGTTATGCATCCTTTGTTATTGTGATATGCGATCTTGTGATTTCTTTATCGCAATAATAAAGAATTATTCATTTATTTTTATAAGACCGATTTATGTTCATTCAAAAGGTTTATAATATATTGTTTCTTTCGGACCTTTTGAGGAATGATGAGTTGATACCAATTTTATTCATAAATATAAAAGGGACCCATTTCATATTATAGTTGAAGGTAAAATTTTATGAAATGGGGGGTTGTTGTACAACACAACAGGTCTCCAACTTGGGTTGGCCAAGTATGCCTCAGAGCCCTGTGGCTTATAGGAGTTTCATCTCCATTCGGGGCTTTAGGTACTCTCTAAACTCCACACACAAAGACTTGTCGCTACACTCCTCCCTCCAAGGATCCAACATTCCACATGGAAACACAAGAAGAAGTGCACTCACAACAGTGCCACAATAGGCATACCAACATGCATAGGTTCCACTTGTACCATTCTCTCATCAACACCTTATATTCCATAGAATTTATTCCACACAACTACAAACAACACCTTTATTGGATCCTTAATCATGTTATGAAAATGTTCATGGTTACATGTTCACCATAAACCACTATTAGTCATCTGAATCATGTTATGACAATATACTACAAATCCTTATGCATGCATATGCACCTATCATATCTTCATGCATATAGCATATCATTATTTAATATTTATTCAATAGATATGCATCTTTGAACTATTTCATCTCTTGTATTTTTATCATGCGTATGTTATTATTCATTAACATGTGACAACTTTTCAAAACATTAAAGAAAAGTTTAAAACTAGCAAGAGATAAGTTAAGAAATGCCCCCTCATAGTTATGGCTACACCACTTGGCCATAAAATTTTGCAATTCTATTGGGCTGCTCTAGGGAATCTAGTTAGCATCATGCATGTTTATCTTGTTGCATCAAACTCAAGTTAATATTTAAGTAACATTGGTTTATTCATATATACAACAAAATAATTTCACACAAGTACACATGCATTGATAGATATTGATTTAAAATTTAAATTATTTCCTATACTTGAACCCATCCAAGTTCAATGTTGAAACTTAGCTCTGATACCAATTTTTCACATACCTAGCTCCCTCAATGACTTACAAAGATTACGAGCTTCATAAAATTTTCTTTTTCTTTTCACTAGTTTGACAATAATCTCTGATACCACTTTATCACATACCCTATTCCTTAATGCTAGAATAAGGATATGGGGTATCAATTTTTTCCTTCTTCACAAGCTTAACAATCAGCTTTGATACCACTTCATCACATATTCCTACTAAATTTATCCTAAATGCACTTTCAAAAACTTGATTTTCATCTATCATACATTTTGTTAAACACTTGTAAAGCTTTCTCCAAATACTTTGTATACAACCAATTAAGTATTTTTTCTTATATACATTTTGTCAAACATTTTGTATGTAGTCAAATAAGAAACGTTGCTTTGATTCCACTTGTAACATACTAATTTAAATTGTAATAAACCACCTTTAACACATTTCTTCAAAAACTTTGCATTAAAATAGGCACATATTATCTACAATAGTACTATCATACAATGATGCTAACATACACATTAGGGGAATTTTGGGTTAAAAATTGGGCCTCAAACAAAAAAAACACTAACAAAATCAGTTTTAAAAGAACCAATAAGATTCAAGATGACGGTGTCATCTACCAAGGTAAATATTTTGGAGGGAAAATAATTTTTTTTTTTTTAATTGTATTTTTAGCTTATCTCCTTATTTGTTTACTCAAATGTCAAATGCAGACACTTGTTGGATGCATAATTAAATTTCACATCCAATGAGTACCCTCTCTGCATATTTTTTAGAAGACCCACATCGAAAAAAAATTGAAGCTACATTAAAAAACATTTGTTCAACATGTTTTTTTAATGTATCTTCAATTTTTTTGATGTAGGTCTTCTTAGAAGTATGTAGAGTGGGTATCCATTGGATTTGAAATTTAGTTCCACATCCAACGAGTGTTTACACTTGATATTTAGGTAAACTAATAAGGAGATAAACAAAAATACAATAAAAAAAGTAGTTTGTTTTCTTTTTCTTTAAAAATTCATAACTCTTATTTTATTATTTTCCTTAGGAGGCCCATTTTAGACCTCAAAATTCCCCTACTGACAATATAATCACTATTCACAAAACATTTTTATTGGGGCATTTCATCAAACAATTTATATGCAATGAATCATTAAACCATATATACCTTTCTTCAAACACTTTGCATGCAAACTGATATAGCAACTTTCTTAGGAAATATATCCTAAATTATAGCCACACAAGTTCTAAAAACTAAACCAGATGATTAGTGGGAGTTCCACTCACTATGGTCCAAGTTTCATCCTTTGGAACCTCCCAGATGAAAAGTTATCACAAATATGTCAACATGGCCTGTTTGATGCATGACTATAGGAGAATTTAGGAAGCTAGACTTCCTATGATATTATATTCTAAAATATCATGACCTAATATATGAAAGTTGGACTAGATGATCACTAGGACTTCCCCTCATTTTCGTCCAAGTTTCAGCTTCTAGAACCTCCTAGAAGAAAAATTATAGCAGAAATTCCAACATGTCTTGATTAAATATGCATCTAGGAAGCCCACCTTCCACTAATCATATTTCTTAAATTTTCACAACCCAAAATTTGAAAATTGAACCAGAGGATTAGTAGGATTCCCCCTCACTCTGGTCCACGTTTCAAATTTTGAAACCTTCCATAAGAAAAATCATAGTAGAAATTCCAACATGACATGTTTAAAGAAGAATTTAGGAAGCCTATCTTCCTCAACCAATGTTGTCACAGATTTAATACATACAAAGAGCTACAACCAAATAGTATAATAACTACAACTATGATAAATTTGCTAAAAGGTAAAGGCATGTATATATATAAACTTGTTGAAAAGATAAATTAAATAATCAAGCATAAAATATACTTATCTTAAGTCAAATTTTTTGAAATCTAGAACTAAAGAAAGGTGAGCCACTCTCTACTCAACCATAGGCTCAACTATGTTGTAGTATTTCTCATAGTTGCTTACCCTTGAGCTAGATCTTGATGCCTTTAGGGCAAAATTAAACTCAAGGTTTTAACACATAATTTCCAGACCATATTTAATACAAAAAGTGAAAGCCACTCTTCTCCACACAAAGAAAAGAATCTTAGTTTCCAGCCTTTCAATTCCTTGACCAAGTCCATAAATATTCACAAATGATAGTGCATGTATGCACAACACAAGGGAGTCCTTCTCTGATATTTATAATCCCTCTATTCTCCCTTCTTCAGTGCTCTATGTTCCACACACAAACATGAAAACTCTTATTCCTTAGAGTCGTCCAATCAAAGGAAACAACACTACAATAATTTCAATTCCTATTACACAAGTTATCACCAATTCTCATGCCAATTTGAATTTATGAGTAAGAGGGAAAAAATTAGTGTAAGAGAAGAATAATGTAGTAATACTCAGAACACAAAGGAAAAAAGAAAAATCTCCTCAGAGGTCTTTCTCTTTATTTTTTATAAACATGCCTTGACCCTTCATCTTTCCAACCATCACATTGACAAAATTATTAATTCAAGGTAGACATTTTCCTCTCAATGCATCATATTTTGTTGGTTGCCCCCTTTCTTCAACTCTAACATTTTTTTTAATAAAAATAAAGAGTATATCATACAATATATTTTGACATCATAGAATCTATTTTGTCACCCCGACATTATATTTTGTTAATCACATTAGAAAATTTAGGGTAATGAAAGGGGTGTCACAGATTGAGACCCTTGCTTTTTTGGTTGTTGCATATTTATATGGTTGGCTTTATATTTTTATTGAGCCACTAAGGATTTGTTGGATGTACCTACAATACAATAACTATGAGATGAAAGATTTTGTCTTGCTCTCCTATCAAAGAATCACAAAACATTCAAGAGAGATGTATGTGAAAGAAGCCCTTAAAGCTTTCCTAGTGGCATAAAATGTATATTCAAACATAGAATATGTATTACCAAGCTTAGCTAAAATAGCATGTATACATTGGTAATCCTTCATATCAATTTACAATCTATAAGTAAAAGCCTACGTTTTTTAAGCTTAGATAAATAATCTTCAATGAAAGGGAAATCATTCAGACTTAAAGATAATAACTAATTTTCAAGGATTAAATCACAATGTGCTGGCCAACTACAAGTTTATTCATCTTTTCCCACGCTTAATTTGAGTCATCGATTCCTTTAATATGAAATAAGAAGAAACTGATACAATTAATCCATATGCTTTGTTATTTTCATTATCTCATTTGGCTTTCTTTTAAGCATTAGTAGGGGTTTTTATTTTCCCAAGATAATCTAGTACATAAGTTTATTTATTAGTACATCCTCCATATGGAGAGGGGATTCCCATGAGAAGTAGTCAACATTGGATTATTTAGATTAAAACATGCTAGTAATATGGATTAAGTTGAAATTGACTATTTAAATGAAAGCTATAAAAAATAGGTTTTCTGGAAAATTACTGTAACACCCTCCTCCCACATCCACCCAAGTAACCATGCCAACCGGTGTAAACATGAGACGAGAGGCTACTATAATAATATTTGACCTCCTATGTGACCTTAATGAAGCAGAATCGATGAAAAAATCACACATAGTCATCCAACATTAGCTACAGAATCCTCAGGAGACATGTTAGCCACTTAGAAAACTTGTCCCTGGGTCCCACTGTTGTTCTAGATCTCTTTTTCCATAGTCACTCTCATGCTGTGGGAAAGGGAAAGACCAACAACCCAAATTCACTCTCACAGACTTGCTTGCCCGTGACTAGAGACACAAATTGCTAGTTTTGTGCCAGTGACCGTAGGATTTAAGCCACTTTTTCAATCCCAAAGCCCAGGCCAATGCCCAAAATGGAGTGATAGCTTGAAATCAATAAAAATACAGGGAAACAATGATGCAAAAGAAATATTTCGAACAAGACCTTTATCAAACCCCTACTAGCCATGCCGGGCAATTCGTCAAACATACCATCAACATGTAACTTACATTTGTAAACAACATAATTAAATGTAGGGATCTCATACTTATTTGAGAATCGCTATGAACCATTGTTCCCTCATGTAATTTGCTGCATTATCATCTATTAGGCCATAAATACACTACCCATTCATTTACAAGTAAAAACATGCTGAGAGTCGTACATAACTGTTGTCATAAAATATACATATAATTAGCATAATAGGAACATAATTAACATAAACATATCAGCCATCAAAATCCATATATACATCAAAACATTTACACATGAAAATCAAGGGAATGAAGTTCTCATTAATGAATGCAATAAACCAACCAGAGACGAAAGTACCATATTCCACCCGACCATAGATTGGCTTAGCCAAGTCTCCCTTCAACCAATCACCCCTATGCAATATTCCAAGCATGAATGTGGGACTCAAACCAAAAGAATCAACCAGGGCATACCGAGGCTAAACCACCTCACCCTCATAAAAAAAAACTAGGCTTTACCATAATCCATCCTGGATCACTAGGCCAACACAATGAACACATCATAATAGGTTTTACCATGATCTCCAACCGATCACTAGGCTAAACATGCATGGATGCCAATATGTTTCTCCACCTACACCATGAGGAATTTTCCTCTCTCCTAGTCTCTTAGGTTTTACTGCAATCCAAACCCAGATCACTAGGCCCTAAACCGATAACCACTCTCCAGGGTTTACCACATATTCCAAACCCAGGATTACTAGGCCCAATGGACAGAAACCCACCTCTTGGCTTTACCATATATCCTGATATTCACCGGTAAGGATTCCTAGGCCCACCAAGGCAAGACAATCCTGGATTTACAGCAACCCATAGTTTCGCTCAGGGATCACTATGTATAAAATCCTGTAGATTCACAAGCTAACACAATTTTCTAAAGCAAGAGACAATAATCTACTTCTACTCTTTAAAGCAGAAGCCCATAAAAGTCGAGCAAAAAACAATTGATAGAGGAAGATAATCAAAGGCGCATAACACAATAATATCCGAGGAAAGCCACAGCTAAAAACCCCACTATTTGTTTTGTATTAATCTCAAAAAACAAGAAGAAATTACAATGCTTGTTCTCTCTAGAACAATCCCAACACTCAACAAATTCAATCTCCAACTCATAAGCAAGCTCAAGGCCAAATTTTAGCTTCTTCACAAGCTCTCCAAGTCTCTATTCCAATGTGTAATTCCTATGAAGAATAGCTTGTATTTAAAGGGAAACAAAGCCTCTAAAAATAGTGCAATCCCTCAAGGATTAGTTCCTAATTGCATGCACTATCAGTGAAACTCAGAAACATTTAAAACAAATAGTACACTATCCCTGCACTCTAGTCTCAACTAGGTCTTTCTCATAATCAACATGCATGAGTTCATCTGATGGTGGAATCTTCAGTTAACTAGAGTAGCACTAATTAGGTCACTAGTGTCCCAATTGACTGTTTACTCACTATTAGTTCCTGAAACTGATTGGAACTAATTTAACTGGACTTAACTCAATAAGCTGAGTTAACTAATTACAACTCATTCATAACTCATCATGAAATCCTATAAGTTAGGGAGAAAATATACATGTCTTCTAAAAGACTTCCAATTAGAATTTCCTAAATTAATTAAGTTAATTAAACTTAATTAATTATTTTCAAATTGTTATGAGAAAAGAATTATATTTTAATTCACGGTTTAATTCAAGGACAAATTAAACTGGAATTTCTTGTTGCCATTTCCAAACACTCCCTCTCAACAGGAAAGGGATTATCCACTACCCCGATCATGTCTTTGTGAAACTTGAATCTGCATCTTGGCAATGCCTTTGTTAAGATGCCAACATCTTGCTCCTCTGTGGGAATGTAATCTAACAATATGATCCTCATCAATACATAATCTCTGAGATGATGATACTGACATCTATATGCTTGGACCGATCATGAAAAACTGGATTTTCGAAGAGTTTGATACAACTCTTATTATCAAAATAAATCACTTTTGGATCCATCTGCTGACCAAACAAACCAACCAGGATCTTCCTCATCCAGATAGCCTCACATGTTGCTTGACTTGCAACCATTTACTCTACCCCTGTCGAACTGAGTGCAATCAACCTTTGTTTCCTGATGTACCAAGAAACTACAGTTGACCCAATACTAAAGATCCCTCTTGATGTGCTCTTTTTGTCATATGGACTCCCCACCCAATCTGCATTAGTGAAGCCTTGAAACTTCACTCCTTCTATCCATTTTTACCATAACCCAAACTGAGTAGTGCCCCTGAGGTATCTCAATACATGCTTTTTTGCCTTCAAATACAGCTTGGTAGGCCTAACCGTCGCTTGACTAAGATGGTTAACTGCATAACACATATTTGGTCCTGTGTTCACCAAATACATGAGTGAACTCACAAAATGCCTGTAAATAGTAGCTTCCACTACTTCTCCTCAAGTAGAATCCTCCTTCCTCCAATTACCAGCTAGAGGAGTCTCCATGGGTTTACTTCTCTCCATGCGGAATCTATGGAGTATCTCATTGGCATACTTGCCTTGAGAAACAAACAACTCCCCATCTCCCTATCATACCTCCATGCCAAGAAAGTAATGCATGAGCCCCATATCCATCATCTCAAACTCTCTTGCAAGGTCCTTTTGGCAAGATTTAATGAGCTTTTCATCACCTATCAGTATGAGATCATCTACATAAAGTAAAATGATCAAAAGCTTACCCTCCACCACTATGTGATATAGGTTCACATCTACTTCATTCTTTGTGAAGCCCAACCTAGTGAAGTAGTTATCTATCATGGTGTACCAAGCACGGGGTGATTGCTTCAACCCATACAATGCTCTCTTGAGTCGACGCACATGCGACTCATAGTCCAAGGTTTCAAAACCTTCGGTCTACTCTATGTACACCTATTCCTCAATCATGCCATTGAGGAAGGTAGTCTTCACATCCATCTAATGGATCTTCCAACTCATCTGTGTTGATAGTGCCAAAATAGATCTGATAGATGAGTACCTTCTAACAGCAGCAAAGGTCTGATCATAGTCAATCCCCTCTATTTGTGAAAAGCCATAGGCCACAAATCTAGCCTTATTCTTCTCCACACTACCATCTGTAGCTTTCTTTACCTTGTAAATCCAATGGGATCTCACAACTAACTTGTCCTCTGGTCTCGGGACCACATCCCAAACACTGTTTCGAACTATGGATTCATACTCCCCCACCATCGCATCAACCGAAACTGGTTGCTGCACTTCTTCTTGAAAGGAAGATGGCTTTGTCACAACACATGCACCCATCAGTGCCATGTATCCAATGTACCTCTCTGGTGACCTCCTCTGTCTATGCTGAGAAGAGGGTGCTCCCGCATTCTCCCTTGCATTATCCAACAATCTGTTAGCCTATCTAGTGCGCTTTCTTCCCTCTCTAGAAGACTCTGCCTAAATGGATGTCTCCACTCCAAGAACCTCTGCATATGGCTGATCCACATCAATTTGAGGCTCCTCAACCTTAGGAACTAAAATTTCCTCCTTTGCATGTAACTCAAGCTCCCTCTCAAGGGATACTTGCATGACCTTCTCCTCATCAAACTTGACATCCCTGCAAACCACTGTCATCTGAATATTTTGCATGTACACCCGATAGTTGTGGGGAGTATCAATGTACCCCACACAAATTCCCAACTCTATTGTTGGTTTAAGCTTCTTCCATGCATCTTTGGTCACATGGAAATAAACCAATGACCCAAAAATCCTAAAGTGACCAACATCTAGCCTCTTACCAGAACAAGCTTCCTATGATGTTTTACTCTCAAGTATCTAATGTGGGCTACGGTTCTGAACATAAACCGTTGTGTTGCATGCCTCAGCCCACAAGTGTAGTGCTAGGCCCTGATCATGTAACATCACCCTTGCTACCCCTACGATTCTCTTGTTCTTACTCTCGGCAACCCCATTCTGTTGAGGGTTATGAGGTGTCATCAACTCTCGTTTAATCCCTTCCACTGTACAAAAGTTCTTAAACTCATTGGAGATATATTCTCCACTATTATCACTTCGTAGAGCTTTAATCTTCTTTCCAGACTCATTCGCCACTAATGCTTTGAACTCACAAAACTTTGTGAAAGTTTGATCCTTTTTCTACATAAAAAATACCCAACATTTACGATAATAGTCATCTACAAATATAACATAATACCTATGTTTGGTTGTGGGTGTTGTCGAGAATGGTCCACACACATCTAAATGGACTCTCTCCAGAATAGACTCCACTCAACTATCTCTGCCTCCAAAGGAAGACTTAGTGTATTTTCCCAAAGTACAACCCTTGCATGTATCAACTTGCTCAAGCGTACCTTTGGGAAGATCGGTAGAGATTTGCTACAATATCTTCAAAGCCCCATGATGCAAGTGGCCCAATTGACTGTGCCACAACTCGCTGACGTCTCGACTCAACATATTTTCCACTTTTGAACTCAAAGTAGCACAATCCTCTACCTCTATCTTATATAGATTCTGAACTTGAATCCCTATCTTATTTACTTGACCCGTGGCTATGTGTCAAAGGAACACATTTCCTTTCGAAAAGATCACATCATAGCCTCTATCCTCAAGCATGACAATGGATACCAAGTTCTTCGTCAGTCTGGTACATGCATAACATTCTTCAAGGTGAGTGGAGCTGCATGCTCCCTCTGAAAAGTAATAGTTCCCACACCAGTAACAATATACTTACCATCATCACCCATCTCTATATGCATCTTGAGATCTTTCTCCTCCAGTTCACTGAATAACTCTTCGTTGCCAGTCATGTGGAAATAAGCTCTATTATCTAAGTACCAGACACTTCCCATAATTGAAGACACCATGCATGTAATGAGGGAAAAGTCCAATTCAAATTGGGAGGCCAAAGCCTCACCCGCTGCTCCTCCTAAGGAATTTTCCTTGGACTTATTCAATGAAAAATTTGTAGCAAAGTGACCCATCTTGTGACAATGAAAGCATTTAACTTTCGCCATGTGCTTCTTCTTACCTCCATGATAAGAGTCTGATTTGGAATGGGAAATTTTAACTTTCCCCTTCCTCGCCTTGATCCCTAAGGCACAGTTATCTTCATCATCAGTCTTTGATGAAGAGCAATCCCTGGTGTTCCTCCTGATCTCATCCTGCATAAAATATGACCATCGTCGTTCCCAATCTGGTAGCTTCCCCCGACCATTGACAGAGTCCTGATAACTATGCCAACTCTTTAGGAGTCCAAGAAGAGAAAGACTCACCATATACTCCTTGGAAACCATAATTCCAACACTTCCAATTTCATCCTGACATTGAGTGAACTTGGCCAATTATTTTGGAATCATCTCTCCTTCTTCCATCTTGATTTTATGAAGTTTATCCTTCAGTGCCAACTTCCTTTGATCACTGCTATTTTGATACAAGTTCGTTAATGTTTTTCACATAGCATGTGGGGTTTCCTTTCCATGGAGACTCAAGACAATATGATCTCGAACTCCCTCAAGGATTATCCACCTTGCCTTCGCCACTCACTTCTTCCACTCGGTCAAGTTCTGTGCATCAGTAGCTGCTGGCTTAGGAATTGCTTGCTCAACAAATTCCTTCAAGCCATTTTCCTCTAGCACATCCTCCATCCTATCCCTCGAGGCTATGAAATTAGCGCTTCCTTCCAAGGCATACTGAAGCCTCAAACCATGGAACACCATCGACCGATCCTGAAGTATGTATGCAAATTTGACTTTCACATGTAACCTAGAACCTCAAAACTTTTAAATCTCCTCTAGAGAGCTGATTTTAAATCAGCGATATCTCCCTCATCAGAACTCTGATTCGGCCAATTTTTTTTTGAATTTGGGTATCTTTTCCCAAGAAATACAAATCTTTAATTTGTTTTTGAAAATGTTTTCATAGAAATTCTCAGATATTATCTGCAAACTCTCGGCCCAAAAAAAAATCTTGCTCCGATACCATGTAGAAAATCTTATAGATTCACAAGATAATGCAATTTTCTAAAGAAATAGACAAGAATCTACTTATACTCTTTACATCGGAAGCCCATAAACATCGAGAAAACAATAATTGATGGAGGAAAAGAATCAAAGGAACATAAAAAAATAAATATCTGAGGAAAGCCACAACTCAAAACCCCACTATTTGTTTTGTATTAATCCGGAAAATCAAGATGAAATTACAATGCTTGTTCTCTCTAGAACAATCCCAACATTCAGAAAATTCAATCTCCAACTCATAAGCAAGCTCAAGGCCAAAGTTTAGCCTCTTCAAAGGCTCTCCAAGTCTATATTCCAATGTGTAATTCCTATGAATAATAGCTTGTATTTAAAGGGAAATAAAGCCTCTAAAAATAGCACAATCCCTCAAGGATCAGATCCTGATTGCATGCACTATCAGTGCAACTCAGAAAAATCTAAAACAAATAGTACATTGTCCCTGCACTCTAGTCTCAACTGGGTCTTTCTCAAAATCAACATGCATGGGTTTTTGATGGTGGAATCTTCAGTTAACTAGAGCAACACTAATTGGGTCACTAGTGTCCCAACTGATTTTTTACTCACTATTAGTTCCTGAAACTGATTGGAACTAGTTTAACTGGACTTAACTCAATAAACTGAGTTAACTAATTACAACTCATTCATAACTCATCCTGAACTCCTATAAGTTAGGGAGAACATATACATGTCTTCTAAAAGACTTCCAATTCGAATTCCCTATATTAATTAAGTTAATTAAACTTAATTAATTATTTTCAAATTTCTATGAGAAAAGAATTCTATTTTAATTCACAGTTTAATTCAAGGACAAATTAAACTAGAATTTCTTGTTTCTGTTTCTCAACACACTATGCTAGTGGATTTACCATGACCCACATTCTGGTTCAGGGGCCACTAGGCCATGTTCTCTATCATTCATATATCCATGTCACTCAGCTTCGAATCCATCCATCAATCTAGCTCAACCAAAACATGAGAACCCCATCACACCATGGCTATCTGATAATGGAAAGGCTAGGCTGAAAACATTGTTACACTTGGAAAAACCCATGCCATGATAGAAAAGAACCACATGCAATGCCATGCATGCAAATCTAGCAAGGAAAATACACTTGCAAGCCTATACCTGCAATGAAGCCTGGTGTAGCTGCTTGATCCTGCCTTTCCCTGTTTGATCTTTGCTTCCTCTTGCCTTCTTTTCCTTTCTTGCTCCAATGCCACAATTACTCCAAGAAAACTATAAGTGTCCAAGAGTGAGTGCGAGAGAGAGATAATAATGAGAAAGCTCCAAAACTCAACTGACAAAAGGTTACCAACTGATCCTCAGAAGCCTTTTTATGAATGAGGTCTCTATTTTCTTCATTTTCCATTATTTTCCTTCATTTTCCTCCTCACATGCAACCTATGACCTTTCACCTCCATTTTCTCCTAATTTCCATTATTTTCATAAATAAATGTGCCAAAAATACCATTTTTCTTTTCCAAAGCCTTAGCCATTTCCTTTGCTAATTTCCTTAGCCATAAACAATCAAATGAACACCCCCAGGATGTCTTTTCCAACATTCATCTTGGAATAAGTGTCCCATAAACTGTGGTTATTATTTTTAACTTTTATTACATGGAATTTTCACTAGGGCTGTTACAGAATCCTCCCCCTTTGGGGACACTGTCCTCAGTGTTCAATCACACATATAGCTTAGAAACCCGTTGAAATAAGACATACTGCTCATGGAGCTTTATAACACAACCCAATGCACTATTTACAATGAAAAATCTCCTCAAAACAAAACATCATGACAACATGATAACATACTGCATAGTGGAACTTTATAACACAACTCATTATGGTATTTACAATAATCACCTATTGAGTACCAACCCACATGACATCATAACATCATGATAACATAACCACATGATAGCATAGTAACATAACAACATAATCATAATGACATAACACCCATACCGCATAGTGAATCTTTATAACATAGCTCATGACGGTATTTACATCCATATACATGTGTACATATAGAAATATTACGACAAATATATACCAAAAACATATACAAAATCATATACCAAGGCATATATCAAAACATATACTAAACAACATATCTAAGCATATATCAAAACATCATATAAAATATACCAAACCATCATAAAGCATATATCAACCACCATAAAGCATATACCAAACCACCATAAAGCATATAACAAACCACCATAAAGCATATACCAAACCACCATATCGAAGTTGATTTGCCTCAACCAGAAAACAAGGAAGGATACATAGCCTGCATCTGATCCGCCATCTCCCATGTAGCTTTATCGGCCCCAAAGTGATTTCATTGCACTTTAACATGCTCAATTGCTCAGTTTCAGAGCATGAGCACCTTTTTCTACAATATGCGTTGAGGCTCCGGATGGAATTCTCCATTTGGTTCCACCTGCAATACATACTAGTCAATCACATGATCAACATCCTTAACATACTTCTTAAGCAAAAACACATGGAAAACATCATGGACTTTCACTGTCGAAGGTTGTTACAGATCCATTTGGGCACATCACTCCCATCATCCAGATCTGTGTTTTAGGGCTCATCAAACCCTAATTTCAGTTGCTACATGCCCTAAACAAGTCAACCTTTTGAATGCCTCCTTCCCAGACAGTTTCATGGTCTGAAGACATCCTGAAATGACCTCTAGAGGGACTAGTGTAGTTAGGCCCATGCAAGGGTGTGCCGTAGAGCAGTTGAGTCCATGCCAGGGTGCTCTGCAGAGCACTTAGGCCCTCTTTGACCTGCGTTGGGCAAGTTTGAACGAAATTCACATAGGGTTTGGGGAGTATTTTTATCTTCTGGATCCTTCTAGATGATTCTCACACTTATCATCTCCTATGAGATAAAAAATGGATGAGGAATGAGTTAAGATACATCCTATCCTCTCATCATTTCCTCCATGGAACTAATTCTAAGTATGGAAGGCCATTCAATACCCTCATCGATGACAAATCCTCCTCCATATTCCTATAAATTGACCACTCATCTAAGTGATCAAGGGGTTGGAATTTGATGATTGTAAGGAGATAATGTTAGTTTGAGATTTGAGACTATTGTAAGTGTCGTTATGCTGCCGAATTGTCATGTTTATGATGTGATGTGGATGGAACCAAAGTTGGAGGAGTGACTTCGAATCAGGCTTCATGGTTGTAATTCTTCCTTCTATTCAATAAAGTATTTGCACCTTTTTCCATATGTTTATCTTGATATGTGTGAATGTATCTGATTCCATTTACTTGTAATCAATAGATCTTTTGCTTTGATTGGTTCTTTGTCTTCTGTTGATGTTTACAAGTACTTCTCAAGCATGTTAAGTACGGGAAGGAGCGACATTATTGATACAAAGGAGACAAGAGGAAAGCGAAAGCACAAGTAGGTCCTCTCATTCTCTTTGTCTTATATATTGTTTATATAGAAATGTTAAAGTGCTTTAAACTGTTGTTCTAGATATAGCTATTGTATAGGGAACTAGTATTTATCCATAGATACCAAATTCTTCATAACAAATTAGAGACCATACTGGGGAACGATCCTCGTTCCGAGTAGCTTATCACATCCTAGGACACTCCAATAGACCTTACTCCCTTTCATTGATTGTATTTCAGCCTTGTTGAAGTGAATTTTGGTCAAAAACTGTGTTTAGTTGCCCCTTGAAATGGTTTATTGTTACCATCACAGGTTTGTGAGGGACACAGAGCGATGCAGATCACCCTTGGCTTAGGGACAGTGCTATGAAGTGCACTATCTCCCACTCAGGGCTGCGTTGATCCTCCTTGGATCAATTTTCCACCTTTGGATAGGGTTTTTCACCAAATTTCTTTTGTTTGATTGCTTGTTGAATCATTAATGAATGTCATGTCTTTGAAATCAACAATGTATCTCCTTTTCTAGCCCTACTTTGACTTGATTGATTAATGTTTCTTAAATGATTTCTTTGTCATTATCGATTCATAGTCAAAGTCAGATTATAGTCGATTAATCTTTGTTTGAAAGAAAGTGTCGTAAAAGTCTTCTCTTCCTTCAAAACAGAACTATCGTAAAGTCTTCGTTCTTCTATAAATATTGATTGATTATATGTGCATTAGTTTCCTTTTTTGTTCATCATAACATTAAGGGAATCAAAAAGAAAAGCTTGCATCATGCATTGAAAAAAGTTTTTGTGTGCTCATAGGAATAGTTTAGGGAAATTGAATTAGATTGTGCTCTTTTCTCTTTGATTGGAAGAAATATAATCGCTCTATCCCTAATAGCTAATATTTTCATTGTTAAATTGAATGGAAAGAATGCTTATCATGTTATTTGCATTCTAGGAATTGAAAATACATCACGTGGTTAACCTTGAAAGGAAAATTCCTAAGCAAGATCAACTTAAAATTAACATCAATTTACCTAATGGAGCATTGTCATCTAACGCAATACATTTAGAGGTTCTAGGCTAGAGATGTGTTCCAACGTCGTAAAACATAACATTTGTCGCTAACTTGTCTACAATACATCCCGAGTGTGATATCTCGTTCCACGTACGTGAGTATATCGTATCTCATCCACGTACCTTTGGGTATATAGGGCGATGTTATAGTACATAAAGTATATGGGAATGCTCTCACTGTGCGGTTTTGCATTAGACAACACTAATACGGATTGGGCCTCCATGTACTTTCGGGTATATATGGGAGGACAACACTAGGTTGCTATCCATCCTTAGGTAACCGAGTCAACTGCCTTGTACACTGTGATACACAGAACATAGCATTCGGGGAGATTTCTTGCCTATACTTCCTGGTTCACCAAGAGGTATTCTGCAGTTCACAGTTGCTTGGTAAACCTTTTTCCTAGATTACCCCTTTTTGTTTTTTTTTTTTTTGTAATAAAATCAATCAGCAATTGTGGAGGAAAATCAATCCTTACCCCATCATTCACGGAGAGTAGCGAGTAAACCGCCTGAAGCTACACCTATTCAGTCAAAGTGGTCTCATTTAACTAGATCAAGTACTTCACAAGCATCTGGTTGTTCATCTGAATTATCATAAACACCTATACTGGTAAGTACTGTGACCCCAGTTGCTCCTATGGTTACTGGTACATCTGTTACTGAAGTGGAATCTCCACAATTACCTGAGGAAACTAGAACTGAATTTAGTGAAACCGTAACCCAAGTTGCTCAACAACAAGTTGATTCTCAATCTGAAGTTGTTCAACAAGAAATTACTTCTGAACCTGAATCTGTTCAACTAGAACTAGATCTTGAACCCATCACTGTTCAATCAAAAGTTAATTCTGAACTAGATGTTGTTCACAAAGCCCAACCTAAACTTGTTATTTTACCAGAACATTTGTATCTTGAGGTGGAACAATCAAAAGTTGTTACCTTACCGGAAGAATATCAACCAGTAGATTCTCAGACATCCGTAACTGTCGAGACCTCCTCTTTACCTCATCGACAACCAGAAATCTATTACGGACCAGACGGTGAAATTCTTCCACCTGGTTTGATTTCAATAGAAGAGGAACCTGAGGTAGAATCACCCAGAAATCCATTCCATTTTGGAATTGGACTTTATCTATATCCTCATACTCCCCATTTCACTGCTCCTTTTGATCTTGATTACTTTTAGACACCTATTGATTCGTTAGGAAACTTATTTGGACATTTGACTATGGCAGAGTCAACATCCTAGACCGTACCATCTGTTACGGCTATGATAGAATCTTTTGTCGCAACCTCTTTGATGTTTACTATGACACCTGAGTCGCACTTGTATGGTGTTCCGTCTGTCCCATCGAGTTACCAATCTTTATCGAGAACCCACTCAGGTGTTGCTTCTAGCCCTTGGTCTTCACCAATGTCCTCAACTGGAATTTTATCTGGTTCCTCATTTATGGGTACCAAATAGCTGGACCCATCAAGTTCACATTAATCTGGTTCATCTGGTTACCGTCCTTTGTATCCACTTAATAGTGGAATACCCCCGTATGGAGAACAATATGCATATTCTCCTTATCCTCCATATTCTAGGGGGAAACCATATGTCTGCATGTCGTCGTCTTTAGATCAACATGGAATCACTGTCTGTCAGTGGAAGCCAACCATACCCGTTCAACCTAGGCTTGTGTATCCATCACAACCCATGCAATCAGTCTCATCCATACCTACAACACCTGTTGTTACAACTGTGTCGCAGTCACAAGCCCATATTGTTGTATCACAACCTGTGCAAGCTGGCCCTTCAACCTCAGACCCCCAAGTTTCAGGTATACAGATCCAACCTTCTCAAGAAATTTTACAACAACCACTTGTGTCTAGAGTCCAACAACTTCAGGCTCATTTACCATTTACTGGAATGACACAGACTTACACTAGTTTAGTGTATTCACAACCTGGTCAACCATACATTGGTGGGCAACAATAACTGTTAAACCAACAACCGTTGTATCAACAACAACAACAATTGCTTCAACGGCCTTGGCAGCCCCAATATCAACAACAACAATTCCAACAATACCAACATCAACATGGACTTGGACAACAAGTTCAAGCTGGGTTTGGTCAACAACAAGTTTATCCAGGCCCTGGTCAACAAACCTATGATGGGTTTGGACAACAACAAATTTACCCTTGTGCACAACAACAACAACCTTACATCGGATTTGCTCAACAAACTTACCCATATCAAGGTTACCAGTAGCATATTCCCTATGTTGGTATGCAAAGGCCGATTGCCCAAGCAATTCCATCTTACCTTGGATATGCTCAACTTGACCTCAATAGGTAGTTGCCTTTCATTGCAACACTTGAGTTACCAAATCTAAATCGGCTCACCAATGATCTAATTCTTTATGCACCTTGATGGTCGGTGATTCCTCATAAGTTACCTTTCGATAATCTGAAATTCAATGGAAATCTTGGAGAAGACCCGTCCAACCATGTCATGACTTTTCATTTACGGTGTTCATCAAACTCCTTGAATGATGATTCTGTTAGACTTCGTCTTTTCTAGAGAACACTTACTAGTCCGGCAGTGAAATGATACATCGAGTTACCATGAGCTTCTTTCAATAACTTCACTACCTTAGCTACCATGTTTTTAACCCACTTCCAGTTAGCCATACAATATGAGATTGGAATGAAACTATTAACCAACTTTAAACATACTACTGTGAATCATATATCTGATCATATTCATGAATGGCATCGTCGTCGTCACATGGTTAAAACTTATGTTCCTGATTAGCTTTTGGCTGAGTGGTTTATAAAATCCTTGCTGCCATCTATCATTGAGGATGTGGCGAAAGGTGGATTTGTCATAGAAGAGTAAGTAATTGCTCGTGCCCGATATTTGGAATTGATTTATACACAATCCAACATGCTCTATGACAAGATCCCAAATGCACCCTAACCATCTTTCACTGTTCCTCTTCCACCATCGAGTAAGGACTCTCATGCTGCCGACGGTGTGATTGGTTCTTCGAGCACACAAATGGCAGGTAGACCATCTGGTAAAACACTTGCCATTACCAATCAAACTGCAAATGCACCTAATAATACTCTTACTTCCAAAATAAATTCGGTGTCATCTGACAAGGGCAAGAATCAAAAGCAACTAGGAGGTAAGAAAAAGGGGAAAAGCAAGAAGAAACAAAATAACTCCCCTCAAGAGAAATCATATGATTCCTCTTCTTCGGCAAGGAAACCTCGTTACCCATGTTTTATTCATAATGATGAGCATTTTACGCGAGGCTGTCCGCATAGCTTCGAAGTCTCAAAGATTTTGAAGACTTCTAATACATCTGCGGTATTGACTGATCCTTTTCCAAAACCGGAGACAAATATGGTTGCTACAGATCAAGCTTCCACTTCCCAAGTGCTTATGTTATCTGCCTCTAAGCAAAAAGATGATGTTTTGGTGTCAACACGAAGTAAAGATTATGGAAATCAACCATCATCGTCGAATAACCAGGTTGATCGACCTAACCCTTCAACTACAACTTCAATTGATCCTATTCCACCACCTATTGCACCAAAGTTAACAATAAAACTGCCTAAGATAGTTGTACACAAATAGACATTTAACCCTCGAGCTCAAGCTGCACAGAATTATAAATATTAGAATATTTGGCTCAGTCACCTTCTGCTATGTCTACGCTTGAGTTGTTACAGAACTATCCCTCCCAAAAGCAAGCTTTTTTGTCAGCAATTGGTGGAATCGATCCAACTAATTCCAATCTTGTGGTTTTCAATCATGCGGGTTATACACCACAATTACCATCACAATTAGCATTTCTGATTCAAGTAAACACTCTCAATAAACTTTTTCATCGAACTATTATTGACGAGGGGGCATCTACTTGTATAATGTCTATGAGTTGCTGGAAAACACTTGGTTCACCGTCTTTGTCACATTCACCAACAACATTAAAATAT
Source organism: Pinus taeda (assembly GCA_000404065.3). NCBI lineage: Eukaryota > Viridiplantae > Streptophyta > Pinopsida > Pinales > Pinaceae > Pinus > Pinus taeda. The sequence continues at coordinate 158,376 of APFE030785166.1, forward strand.
TTTGATGTTCGTACTTATACACCTTATGGATTATTGAGTAATTTGCATATCGAACTAGGAGGAAAAATGGTAACTATTGAAGTTGAGGTAGATGAAGGACCCCTTGACTACAATATTTTTCCAGGAAGACTGTGGGTTTATGCTATGGCTGTTGTGGTTTCAACATACTTTCACATGATTTCATTTCCTCATAAAGGTGGAATCACAGTTATCGACTGACTCGCCTTCTTCGCCTCTAGTTCACAAGTTACAGGAAGCATTCCGTTGGTACATGGACCCCTGCTATCTCTCCAAAAAATTGGTGTAGGTCTCTTTAAAGACTCTTCCCTAATGGGTACTTTTTCACTACCACCACCATAAAATTTGGCAGAAGTAGCAAAAGTAGATACTTGCAACATGATATCTTCCACTTCATCTAACTTAAGGAAGATTACCAATAATTTTGAAGTTGATAGTAATTCTAAAATCATGCTGCTAAGCCATATTGAGCTAGCATAGCAATCAATCTTTCTAGCTTGCATGGCAAACCCAAATCCATTTTCGTTAATTGTATGGGTAGATCATTATTATAATTTGGTACTTCTTCCAATCCTTTTTCACGTATATTTTCTACTGATGAAGGAATCATCCAATCAATGATGATGGAAGGAGAACCATGTGAGGATTATCATCATCGTTCCCATCTTCCATATCACATCGAAGACTATTCAAATGAACTCAATCACCCTTCAATTGTCGATTTCCTTTCAAATTCTATTTTCATAGATACAGTAGATTCCGAGCGAAACCTATCAAATATTGAAGAGACCATTTCTATCAATATTTAGACCAAACCTAACATTGTAGAAAATATTCATGTTGGCAAATCTTGTTCTCCATTAGAAGTTAATATTTACCGTGCTCTCTTTTGTCAATTTCAAGATATATTTGCATGGTCATATGAGGAGATTCCAGGTATAGACTAGTATAGTTGAACATGAAATCAAAATGTATCATGATGTCAAACCAGTATGACAGTGCCTCCAAGCTGTTCGTCGAGAGAAGGTTGTTGCCATTAAGGTAGAAGTTAAAATACTTTTGCATGCTAGTTTCATTTTCCCCATTCCTCTTACTGACTGGGTTTCCAATATTGTTCCTGTCATGAAGAAACAAGGGACAATACGAGTGTGCGTCATTTATAGGGATGTGAATCAGACTTGTCCAAAAGAAAACTATCCCACTCCCTTTATCGACCAGATTATTTATGAATGTGCCAGATGTGAAATAAAACTACTTTTATTTGTCCATGGGGCACATTTGCCTATCGAAAACTCCCATTTGGTTTGAAGAACACAAGGGCCACATTTCAAAGGGCAATGAATTATGCCTTCCATGACATCAAACATATTATTCAACCTTACCTTCACGATTTACCTGCTCATTCATGAAAGCGGATTGATCACCCACAGCATTTGAGAGCTATATTTTTACGGTGCCGACACTACAAAATACGACTCAATCCACACAAGTGTGTGTTTTATGTTGGTTCTAGTCGTTTTCTTGGTTTTTTAGTGTCTAAGGAGGGAATTCGACTTGATCCACTTAAGGTTCAGGCAATCCTTGACATGCCTCCACCTTCAAACCTACTTCAGTTACAGAGACTCCAAGGGAAGGCTAACTTTCTAAGGAGGTTCATTCCCAATTATGTTAAATTGGCTAAAGGATTTACTTGTTTATTAAAAACAGGGATACCCTTCCATTGGGATCAAGTTGTGCAAGCTTCTTTTGATTCTTTTAAAGATACCTTGATTAGAGCCTCATTAATGTATTCCCTGAATTATAAAAAAAACTACTTCATGTATCTCATCGCTCTAGACACAACCATTGGAATGGTTTTAGTCCAAGAGGAAGATGGGATTGAACATCCAATATATTATTTGAGTTGCAATCTCAATGATACAGAAAATAAGTACTCTCATGTCGAGAAACTAGCTTTGACAGCTGTTCAAGATGTACAAAGATTTTGTCACTATATCCTGCTTTGGAAGACCACTGACATTTCAAATTGCAACCCTATGACATATATTTTGTCACGTCAATTGATGGGGGGAATACTCAAAATGGGTAGTCATTTTACAGGAGTTTGATCTAGAATTCATCAAGTCCAATTCAAAGAAATCTCTAGTTTTCACCGAGCTACTTTGCGACCTTCCCTTGACTTCTATCGATTCAACATCAGAACCATCAATTCTAGATGAGTCTCTGTTCCTGATTTCGTCATCTGACTTGTGGTATGGAGATATATTGATTTATCTCCATACCCAAACTTTCCAGCCAGATACCTCTCGCTCGCAACAACAAATACCAAGCCAAAGATTATCTGATCTTTGGTGACACTCTTTATCGTCGTGGTATCGACACGATTTTACAAAGGTGCCTCATTCATGAGGAAGCTGAGAAAGTTTTAAATGATTTCCATTCAGGTGCTTGTGGTGGACACTTATTTGGTTATGCTACCATGCAGAGAATTCTCAGTGTTGGTTACTTATGGCCTAGTATATTCAAATATTGCATAATTTCTATCAGAAGTTGTCACGCATGGCAGATCTATGACTGTAAAGCTAGATTACCACCTACACCATTGCATCCTATTGTCGTTGTTGGACCATTCGCCAAATGGGGCATTGACTTCATAACATGTAACCCCACCTCGGCCAGGGGGCATGGGTACATTATAGTCGTTGTTGACTATTTTACCAAATGGGACAAGGCGATGCCAATATTAAACAACAGTGGCGAAACATCTGCTCTTTTCTTTTTTAACCACATGGTTCCTGGTTCGGTGTACCGCAAGCTATAGTTAAAAATCATGGGTCGCATTTTTGCAATCACATGATGAGTGAGTTAACTGCCAAGTTAGGACTTTCACATGATAGTTCTACTCCATATTACCCGCAAGCGAATGGACAAGTTGAGGCCATCAACAAAGTCCTAAAGCAAATGCTTCAAAGAATGATAGGGGTTCCTAAACGAAACTGGAATTTAATCCTGTACTCTTCCTTGTGGGCATATCGAACCTCGGTGAGAAATGAAAATGGATTCACACCCTTTCAATTAGTGTATGGCCTGGAAGAAATCTTGCTGATACAATGCGAAATTTCATCTCTCAAACTCATGACTGCCTGTTACCCGACACTTCTGAAGAAGAAGTGTGTTTCTTGGAACTTATCCATCTGGATGAAACCTGTAGTGAAGCTACATTGGCTACTAAAGCACACTAGAAACGAATCAATGTGTAATATGACAGAAATGTCAAGCCTCGCCTTTTCTCAGAAGGAGACCTGATCTTGCTTTACGATTAGGAAGCTATTAAACTAGGAGCAGGGAAATTTGAACCACTTTGGATGGGTCCTTATATTGTCAAGCATGTTTTGGCAAAAGGTTCCTACGAGTTGGTGGATTATGATGGAATTCCATTGTCACAACCCTGAAATGGGTTGTATCTCAAACGTTACTATTCTTAATTGGGTGTAGTAAAAAATCATTGTATATACGCTTTAATTGCATGTGTGTGTGTCTTTTATAGTTTTTATGTGGTTGAGTAATGCGCTTTTCATTTGTTGCAGATGTAGGAACCTTTGGAACCATTTGTTGGTTACGCCGATGGTGTTAGTCGTAGTACGCAAAACCTATCTTCTGCAACATGGGCCATTTTCGCTCCAAGTGGCGAGTTAGTGAGTTTTCAAGGGAGTTGTATTGGTCGATCAAAAAATAATATCACTGAGTATAGAGCATTGATCGAACTTCTATCTGATGCCATTTCACTTCGCATCCATTGAATCATCATTAGGTTAGATTCACAACTTGTTGTACTACAACTAACGAACATTTATACTGTATGAAATCCAACAATTCTTCATATGTTCCTTAGAGTTCCTCTTTTGGAAAGACATTTTGACTACATTCAATATAACCATATTTCTAGAAGCTTTAATACATTAACCAACTCATTAGCAAACTATGTGTTAAATTGACATTTGCGACACATGTAAAAGTAAAATTTTCAAATCACATCATTAGTTGAATAGGATTGCATATAGCCATACATATAAAAAAATTGAAAGTAAAATAGGTAGATGTATTAAAAAGTTTTACAAAATTTGTGTCGAAGACATGTTTGGTCATCTGACCTAAAAACTCAAAATGCATGCAAAAATATCCTAAGTAGACCTAGTGATGCTCATGATAACAGGTCATAGCCTGAGCTATCATGCGCAAGAGCTACATCCAATGGCCTGGAACACCAATAGTATGGCGTTGCAACCTCATAGGTAACTCTCCGATCCGGACATCCGAAATACCAAGGGTTAATCCCTCCACATGATCTTGCAACTCTGTTAAGGTCTCGGCCAAATGGACCGCTCTCCCAATGTTTCTCCTCGTTGGCCCACCTACTTCCTATTGGTGCCTCATAGGTCGAACAATACCCACATCTACATGCATAAGAACGATTTTAGTTTAGTCTTGGAACATCAAAACACAAAAACATGTAGAAACTAAATGAATAATAATAATAATATTAATAATAAATAAATAAATAAATAAATAAAAATAAAAAAAAAATAAATAAATAATAGATAAAATAAAAAAAATAAATAAAAAATAAAATAAAATAAAATAAAAAATTGGTCAAAAATTTACCTATAACACCCCATTGAGCGCCCACTGGTAAAATCAAATCTGGATCTCCACGAAAATCCATCCCGGAGTATGGATGCTCCTTGAAGACAATGTGTTGTCGATTGACCCAACTGAAGAATGCAGTGGAAAAAATGATTGTTGACTGACCCACATGTCTAGCCATCAATTTGACCCACCTCTACATCTGTGGATCTCTAGGACTAGCTACACCCAGTGTTACATGTTGTGGTTGCATCAATGGAATTCTTTCTAAGGCAAAAGCGATTAAGATCAAACCATAGCTAAAATTCTTCATCTTACCACTTTTTACCTTGGTCAGTTGTTCTTTCAGTGAAGAAAACACGACCTCACACCAATTGAATACTTTTGGCTCAAGACACTCTAGTGCATACTTCATATAAGATCTGTTCGCTAAATGAAGTGTCACACTGCTAGCCAATGTTGCGATAGTGAAAAGGATAGTTCTCAAAGGCAAATCACATATATCCCTGATGTTTATTTTCCCATCCTTGCTAGGCTGTGTACCTGGCCGAAAAAATTGTCAAATATAATCTCTCACCAATTCACCTCCATGGGCAAATACTGAAAGTGAGATGGGGGCACCTCGCCTCGACAGTATGGTAAGAAAGTAAACATCATCGATCACAATAGGGACCACTTTGTCCCCTATGTGAAAAGCTTGATCTTTCGGATCCCATGCATGAACAAGGTATTGCAATAGTTCTATTTGTTGCCTCATTTCAGACAACCTGAAGTATTTGAGTAACCCATAGTTTTTGAGGGCCTCAACCTAGATTATTTAGGGCAATCATGTCTTGTTCTTCATGCTCTATTTCTCGCCAAGTAATAGTCATTCTGATCCAATAAAAGCCTGCAATCAAACCATAAGCTTAATTAGGATCCTTTCCATGCAAAAAACAGGACAAATTTTGGAGCAAACAAGTGAAATGAATTTGGGAAACTTGCCCAACGCAGCCCAGGCAAGGAGACAGTGTGTTGTAGAGTAGTAAGCCTTATATCTGGGTGCTCATCAGTGGAGTCTTCGACATGAAAGCCTGCGTTGAACCTAGGGTGAAAAAATACAACCCTAGAGGTCCCAAAAAACCCTAAAATTTTCATGAAACAGTAAAAGAATGACATAAAAAGAAAGAGGAGGGGTAGATATCTTACCTAGTCTGGACGGCTCGAGAAATTGTCCACGGAATCTCTCGCAATCAGCTACTGAAGTTCGAGGTAAAAACTAGCCCAGAGCACAAAACTGAATGGTAAATATCAAATGGTAAAAATGACATGGTAAAAACTTGTTTTATGTTTATTTCATGATCATTAATCAAATAAAATTTAGTATTTACCTATTTTTACTCATGAAATCGGTATGTTTAATCCATTTCGTGGTGTTTTGAGTAGGTTTTACAGCTGACTTATAGAATTTGACGTGCTTGATTGTAAATTGCATCTTTGACCATAGAGCATACTTTTATCTATTTTTCGAACTTTGCTAAACATCGAAAAAGGAACCCCCATTGAGTCCTCTTTAAGCTCTTTTCAGACTCTAAATATGAAAAGATCGTCGAGCTCTTGTCCTTTTCAGTTTGTTAAGGGATTGGAAACGACATCTACTCAGTATATGTTTAACCCTTTTTCAGGCCAAGATAGATTATTTACGAAAAAGGAATGCGTTGACTGAACATGGTCAATAGGTTCTCTCTCGTATTATTTTATGCTTTTTCGGGCTTGAGAGACAAATCTACGAAAAATAACTTATGGAGTTTTATTTTCGTCCCTTTTCAAATTCTGTAAACATGAAAAGGACCAAGTTATCTTTGTCGTTAAACTCGTTAAAACATCAAATATCGACAAACTTGTCAATCATGACAAGACCGAGTTTCACCTTCGCTAGAATCATTAAAACAACACATAGCGATGGATTCACCTGAAGGGTGGAATTATATAACAAGCATATGTTATCCTCCTAAATCTTGATAAAAAATAAAGAGGTACTAGTTAGCAATGACTGGGGGAAATGGAAAAAGGGGTAAACCACTTTTGGTAGCAGGTCACTCTTGAACATGACACTTTCACCTCATCACTGTGACTATTTGGGTTAGGTTATCAACTTGATGGTTATCATACAGGTGGTTTATCATACCATCCATCACTTTGCTTTGGGTCAATGCTACAAATTCATTTCAGTGTCGCCGACATGTTCAAGAGAAGTCATTCAGTTAAAATTCATCCTTCGCAATACCATAGACCTTCATTTTCATGACCACCATTCTTGAACCTTGTGTTGTCAGTCAAATTCCGTCTCCAAAATCATTATACTCATTTCGTGTCATTGATGTGGGATACATCAAGGCCCTCCTGCGATGAGTCACTTCTTGTCTGCATCAGCTCATTATCCAAGAAGTTGACTTAGAAACACCCTTCCAGTACCTTGAGGCTTGCATACATCAATGGCAAGTTTCTCACTTCTAGCGATAGGATGACATAAATGGCTTTCGACCGAAAGACTTCACATGGTGTTCGACATCAAATCATCCATTCACACCATGCAAAATATACTGCAGTACCTTGAGGATCATTATCATTATACGTGATTTCTCTCGCGTCTATTAACGACTTACATCATTGGCTGGTAATCAGACGATGTCTTCCCATGTTCGAATTTAGATCACATATTCATATGGTTAGACTCGTACTTGAATGAATGATTGAACGAGATAGAAGACCCTAGATCTAGTTTCATCCATCCGGGTTGCGATTTCAGGAAATGTACCAAATCATCCGTACAATGGCTTTACATTGATGGTCATTCCAATCATGGGTCCATATCTGTAGACAACTGTCTATGTACTTGTAATGAAAGTTTATATGTTGAGCATGGGTATGCCTTCTCTCAGCGATTCATGAGAAAAAAAATCAAAATATCATGAAATTGTATTGTAATCGATGAAGGTCACCAACCACCTCAGAACCTCCTCATCACATCGTAAAGCATTTCACTCGACATTACATTTTTGACTTCTTGCTTTAGGGGGCAACTGTTACAGATCCATTTCGGCACATCACTCCCATCATCCGGATCAGTGTTTTAGGGCTCATCAAACCCTAATTTCAGTTGCTACATGCCCTAAACAAGTCAACCTTTTGAATGCCTCCTTCCCAGAGAGTTTCATGGCTTGAAGACATCTTGAAATGACCTCTAGAGGGACCATCATAGTTAGGCCCATGCAAGGGTGCGCTACAGAGCAGTTGAGTCCATGCCAGGGTGCTCTACAGAGCACTTAGGCCCTCTTTGACCTGCGCTGGGTAAGTTTGAGCGAAATTCAAATAGGGTTTGGGGAATATTCTTATCTTTTAGAGCCTTCTAGATGATTCCCACATTTATCATCTCCTATGAGCTCGAAAATGGATGAGGAATGAGTTAAGATACATCCTATCCTCTCATTAAGATACATCATATCCTATCCTCTTAAGAAATGAAGGGATTTTCTAAATTCGACCCATTTAATTATGATAAGAAATTGGTACACTTTATGAATCTCCATTTCTGGACTCCTAAATGTAATTTAGTCAGCATGAATGCTTCTTTAAAGAGATGACATAAGATTAAAAAAAAGGTTAAAAAAGAATTCGAATTTATTTTTCAAATAAACATAAGTAAAATGTACATACATATGTAATATTATTCTTGTAAGTATACCATACACTTAAAAAGTACACTAAGGAATTCGAATTTATATAACATCTCTTTACTCGGGGAATTCTATACACTAGGTTAACATTCTACCCAAAAATTTGAGTTAACAATTGTGGTTTTTTTTAAGGGAAGTTAATTAGTATTAAATAAATGTAACGTGGTTTTATTAAAAGAGGTTTATTGTTTAATTCGTATTGAATAAATATAACACAATTTTATTAAAGAAGGTTTAGTCAAGTAGTTAGATAAATTTTAATATAAAATACTTCAATATATATTTCACAAAGGAAGACTCCATGCTTATTTATAATTAATTAGAAATTTCGAACCATAATCATCTCTTTATTATCTAATAAACTCTCATTGTGCTTGTAAGAAAAATGCTAACATTGTAAACATGTTTCTTTCTAGCATGTCTTTTCATAAAGGATTATTGTCTAAGATTATAACAATGTATGTTGTAATTTACAATTTTTTAAATTAAATTTCAATTTATTTATACCTCAATGGTTAGAAGGAGATGTTCAAATTTAAAGTATTAGAAATCTGGGTGGAAAATATTCTTTGAATTTCAAGGGTGTACCTTATTATTAGAAATTGTCATATGAAAAAAATGTGAATATTTTGGAGTCGGAATGCTTGAAAAAAGTACAACTTGTATACATTTTTTTATGATTTTTTTACAAAGAATTTTTATGAATTTATTTTCTTAGGTTGTTATGTTTTGAGAAATCAAAATCTTTTAAAATATTTTCCAAATTTCTTACTTTTAGATGTTTAAGTTTCAGAATATTTGCCACGAGTCTAACTTACAAGTCTAAATTTTTCTAGCCACTATCACTATCACTAGATTTAACTATACAATTAGTAATGAAATTGTAAAATTTCATTATTTAAATTGCATTTTTAAATGTATAAATTGATTTAGCCCCTTCAAAAAAGTCTCTGAAACATTTTATGCAATTACAATAACTGAAAACTACAATTTCACCAATATTTATAAATTTCTAATTATAAATAAAACTAGTTGAAAAGATGCACCAAAAAAATTCAAAAAATAAAACATTTTAGACTATACTCAAAATTACATTTTTTTAAAATCTATCTTTCCAATCAACTAAATTTTTATATCACTTTTGTTACTTACTATGTGTAGCATCATTGTTTTTAAATTTAAAGCTTTAATTTCCAAGTTACTAATTTTCCCTTTAAGCTATTTTGTTAGAGATCGATTAATCTTGAACATATTCATATACAAGTATCTCATTTAATAGTGCTTTATGATGGGTACTTATTGGCTAATTAAGAATATATTAATGACTCAATTATATATTAACATATTCATATACAAGTATCTCATTTAATAGTGCTTTATGATGGGTACTTATTGGCTAATTAAGAATATATTAATGACTCAATTATATATTAATATTTTTTCAATATAACCTCCGAATATTTAAGGTTAATGTTTTTCCAAATAATATAAAATTGATATAAACTTGATACCAAAATATTTATAAGATTGAATATATTAATTTATATATTATTTTGTTTTGTTTGTTTTTTTTTTTTTAATTTGAAGAAGTATATAGTAGATTTTATTTTTATTAAAAATATGTTTTTAATGTATAAATGAATTCAATGTCTTAAAAAATAACTAAAAAATAAATTAAGATGTCATTTACTATTTAAATATATTTTTAAATAAAATTTTACAATGCAAGTTTTAATAATTTTTTATTTTTTTATTTATATTTTTATTTAAAAATATATAAATAAATTCAATGTATAAATTTTTCTTAACACTATAATTTTAAAAATTATAAAATACTAATTTACTATTCAAAAAAAGCCTTACAATATTTCAAAAAAATAACAAAAACAAATACCAAAATATAAACGCTGGCTATGATGAGCTTACAATGAAGTTGTCACATAAAATTAAAAAATCAAGTTCCTTTTCTAACTTTTCATATAAACCCATTTTCACAAATAATTAATAAATTAATTATAAGGTGCCACATTTTTTATATAATAAATGAAAGTTAAAAGAATATTAATATTACTTTACTTTATATATACTTAAAGAATATTTAAATTATTTATGATTTTTTTTTTTAATTTAAATGAAATACAATGAAATAGGAAGTAATTTAGAGTCGCATGATTTTTTTCAAAAATAATTAAAAAAACATTTAATCTAAAAATATATTAATAAATAAAATAACTTTAAATCAAACTTTACATAAGATTTACTAATAAATAAAATAATTTTAAATCAAGTGACATAATACAAAATATATAAAAACTTTAAATCAATAAGTTAATACAAAATATATAAAAGTTTTAAGGGAGGTTTTTTTTCTCTGCCTCGAAATATGTGTTTATTTCCAAAAACTTTGTTTTTTAATGAAAAAGTTTTAAACACAATCCCATAAAAAACAAGATACAAAATATATAAAAGTTTTAATGGAGGTTTTTTTTTCTCTGCCTCGAAATATGTGTTTATTTCCAAAAACTTTGTTTTTTGAATGAAAAAGTTTTAAAGACAATCTCATAAAAAAGAAGATTTGATTGAATTTGATTTGATTTAAAATATTTGATTGAATTTGATTTGATTTATTTATTTTAAAGATCTTTAACACTATTAAGGTTTAGCTTGAAAATATATAAATTTTTTATATTTCTAATTTGTTGAAATTGCAAGAGTATATGTAGAAAAAATACTTTCAATCTTATTTTTAATGTGTGAAGAGGGTATAGAGTAGATGGAAAAGATTATACATAAACTATAAAAATTAAATATTAACTTATATTAAAAACAAATTTAGATGTTGTATTTAGACTTTATATTTTGAGATATATAAACTATTAAGCCTAGAGAGGGATCAATTCCTTTTTCACTTTAAAAGAGGTTTGCATAAAAGTTTTGATCTCTATGGTGTAAATCTGGAGTTAAGATAGATCTAGGATGGTTTAATTATTAATTATAATTATACTTATTTTTTTATTTTATTTGTCTATTTATTTTTATTTTTATGTAATTTCACTAAGTCAAAATGTTTAACAGGACAAGACATTACAAAATCTCTACCATACTAGGCTAAAGAGTCCCTCTCAACACAAAAATGGTGAGAGGAAAGTTCCTTTCAACACGTGAAATCAAAAGCATTTCCAACTAAAAAGAAAGTCAGCACAAAAATGGTGTATCTTGGACAATCGGGTGAAATGAAAAGCATTTCCAACTAAAAGGAGCAATGTGAATATAGTGAAGTAGTCCAATTAAGCATTTCCAACTAAAAGGAAAGTTCCTTTCAGCACAAAAATGGTGTATGAAATGAAAAGCATTTCCAACTAGAAGCAGCGATGTGAATATAGTGAAATAGTCCAATTAGCATATAAATGCGTAGAAATACAAGAACTCATAAATATTTTTCTCTATGCCATAACATAGGTTCAAGATCCTCATTGACAATAAGAGCAATTTTTCAAAAGGGAGATACCTTGCTTGAGAAAACAAGGCATTTCACATACGATGAACACCTTAAGTAACCGCTTAATTGGATCAAAGATCATAACACTAATGTTTTTACATGGTTAAAGCCCCGTAAGATGAAAATATTATATAGCCCCAATAAACATGGCCACCTGAGATCATTTATTAAAGCAAAAAACAAATGTGTACATAAGAGAGTTGCTCATAATTGTTCATCAATTAATGCACCTCCATGCTATTTAAATAGAGATCATGGACCAATTTGGTGTGAAACCAAGGATCAATAACCATTAGTATCAAGGAGACTATGAGCCATCATATACTCTATGTCTAGAACATATCATAATAGTGATATCCCATAACTACAAATACATATTAAAAAACACACATTCAACTAAAATCATATTAAACCAGGTAATTTTAACTAACTCTTAAGTATCCAAATTTAAAGCCATTCAAAAACAATTTTGCCAATTGTTAAGAGTGTTCATGCACAATCTTAGTGTCATCTCTATTGGTGTTTAGTGTCATCTCCATTGGTGTTTAACTATGAACCACTGTGAACATTGAGAATTGAACCTTTGTTTTGTAATGTCATTATTATCCTAAAACACACATCAACTAAAAAACAAATAAAAGAGATAAAACTAAACCAAATAAATGGCAAGCATGTAAGCAACAATACATAGAGGATGAAGATAATCATAAAGTTGTTAATCAACAAACTGTTGTTTCAAAAAAAGAGGGCATTGTATGTGCATAAGAGTAAAATAAGAAATCATGTCCTTTTTTAGAGGATAGAGAAGAAAATAAAAATATTGGACTTTCCTTCTCTAAGATGGTAATTATACATAAAGTCAGAAAATAAGAATATTGAACTTTCTTTTTCCAAGGTGGAAATTATACATGAAGTCCCTCTGGAGGGAATGACAAGATTTTCTAAATTTTACCTATTTAATTATAAAAAGGAATTGGTACCCTGTGTGAGTCTCGACTCCTTAATTATGATTAAGCTAATATGAACCCTTCTTTAAAGATATGAGATGACCTAAAATTAAACCAAACAAATATGAACCCTTCTTTGATATGAGATGACTTAAAATTAAACTAAACGAAGAAAAAAAATTACAACTTGTTTTATAAATAAAATATATATACAAATAAAATATTATTTTTTTATTAATATAAATAAAGAAAATTATATATAGATGGTTGGTCTATCTTATCGATGAAATAATTTTTTCATTGAATTAAACAATACAACTTACATTATGTCAATTGCACAGATTAAAATACACTTTTTGATGTAAATAAAATACATTTACTATAAGGCTCGATAATATAAGTTAAACAACTCAAATTACTATAATAGAGGCCAGATTCAATTAAAAACCGGAAAAAAACAGAAAAAATCCTCTATTAATAATATTAATACCAGATATTATAATTAAAAAAGAAAACAGGAGAGAAAAAATGCACCAGAAAAAGACCATTCCTCTATAAGTCCTGACTAATTGCCCTGAAAAAGGCCATTTCCTAATAAGTCTGACTCGCCATATAGAAGATATATATTATACTATTATTAATAATAAAAATCATATATATAAAATTAAACAACGTTTTATGTTGGGAGTGTTATCCATTGTATTAACATTCTAACCAAGGATTTGAACTAACAATTATATGTTTCATTTCAATAATTTAATATTTTCTCCCCATATCTTGGGCGTTGTCTACGGACACCACAAATTCACCCAGATGGCAGATTTCTTGCGCCAGTAAAATAAATTTAAAAATCAGAATGTTGGAGTGTTTGAATCATTTTTTTGATGATGGAAATGGATTCAAGCCCATTAAGAAACCCTAGGGCACCTAAAATCGTGAAGTTTGACAGTTGTAACCCTAACCCAAATTTTCAAAAACCTTGTCAGAATTTCCATTATTTTTTGGCGTAATTTGTGGGCCATTATTTTTTGGCCTAATTTATGGGTCTTTTAGACTATGCTCATATCTTGGGGATCCACTCTAAGGTGTAAATGAGTGCTATAAGATTTATTAGAGTAAGAACATATAATGTAAATTAAATTCAGTTTATTATGTTTATTATGATTAAATAAGTTTCACAAATTTGTTTGCATTGAATAGATATAATGTGGTTTTATTGAATAAGGTTTATTAATTAATTAAAAATGAATAAATATAATGTGACTTCATTAAAGACAATGCACTACTTAATTAGCATTAAATAAATGTAATGTGATTTTATTAAAAAAGGTCCACTAGATAGTTAAGAGATAGTTATAATTGATAAATAAATTTCAACATAAAATACTCCAATAAAGACTCCATTAAATGGCAGTTATCTATAATGCGACTTTTTGGAAGCCTTTCCGGTGGGTTTTTCCGGTCAAAATCCGGCAGCAATTTATTGGAATCTCAAGTTTGATAGCTAGTTTCTGCACAATCAAAGCATCCCAGGGGTTTTTCAGGGTGATGAATCCAAATATGCAGTTAAAAAACTATTTTAACTGCAACAAATCAAGATTTAACCTCAATTTCTTCCACTGGATTCCGTCACCAGAATCTCTAAAAAATCGCATTATAGACAACCCATAAAATGACTCCATTATTTATAATAAAAACTCTTACAACAACTGCCTCTTCATTATTAAATAAATCTCTTTAATAAAACCACAACTACCTCCTTATTACAATTAACTCCTTATTATTAAATAGACATTCTTTAATAAAACCACAACTACCTCCTCATTATTGAATAGATATTCTTTAATAAAACCACATTACACTTTTCCACAATAACTAACTAACTTGCCTTATTTATTCACACCACGGTGGATCAAATCCATCCTACACCATCATTATAACTCTTTAGGCTCCCAAGATGCTAACTTGGTAAACATTGCTGCTTTTACAATGTATTTCATTAAAAAATTAAAATTAAAATAATAATATATATTATTTTAATATTAATATTCAAATATAACTAATTAATTTAATTTATTATACTTAATATGAGAAGGAAAGTGAAAGCAAAAGACTGAGTTGAAATATCTTTGATTTCAAAGGATATATTCCAAATTAATATATGCAATTTTAAAATTAATATTTGAAGTTAAATGTGTAGACTAACCATAAATTTAAAAATATTTTTTATTCAAATTTAATACTCCATAATGAATTAACAAAATCTCCATTAAAAATAAACAAAATCTCATTAAAAAATAAGAGATTATATATATATATAAATATATATATATAGTTGTCTATATGCGATTTTTTGGGAGATTCCAGTGAGGAAAATCCGCGAAGAAATTGAGGTTAAATCTTGATTTGTTGCAGTTAAATGAATTTTTTAAAAACTGCATATTTGGATTCAACACCTGAAAAAACCCCAGACGCTTTGATTGTGCATAAAACAGCTATCAAAATTTGTGCAGAACTAGCTATCAAACTTTGACATTCACATAATTCTAACCGGATTTTGATCAGAAAAACTGACCAAAAACTTCCAAAAATCTCATTATAGAAAACTGATATATATATATATATAATATCATAAAAAATCACTACAAAACACCAGCATAGCAATGAGTGTTGCTGCAAATTAAAGTGGTATGTTGATATCCGAGTTTCCCACTTCCCAACTGCAACACTCTGCACATTATAAATCATTACGAGATACATACATATCACGCCTTGCATCATGATTTTCAACACATTGACTGCTACGGCTATTCCATCTAACAAATCTCGTGGATATTTTTTTCCCAGTTGACCGGTCAAGCTACAGTCTCACAGCAACTCCAGCCGTTGATCGGCCACAAACAACTTTTGTAAACCGTGGATGTAAAACGGAAATAAAATAAAAAAGCAAAGTGATTATTGGGACCCACTAAAGCGCCGACAGCAGATCAAAGCAGATATTCTTTGCCCCACCCACAAGCAAACAACACGCCGTGACGCCGGCGACGTTGCTGACAGAATATATATGGCAATAAAAATAAACTATAATTTCGCCGTTTAGTACACTCATCAAACGCCAGACGTACGAACATGGCAGTCTGTTACCCAACCGCGGGTCCCACTCTGGTCAGAGCTGCCAGAAAAAGGGACGGCGATTCTGCGTCTGCCGACGTCTGTGAGGAGATTAATAAATGAAGTGGTCGGAGTGAGGATCGCCGGGAGAAGAATGTGGAGGGAATTATAGTTTCGTTCCATAACGGCATTTCTCCTTTTGTGCACTGTCATGCTGTTCTCAGATGGTTTGTTGTGGATTAATTATGTTTGTACCATTACAAACTCTAAATTATTTTATTCCGTCACGATTATCTACGTTTTGGGTGGGAGAATAAAGCAGATCGGTGTTTTTTCTTTTTACCAGATTGAGGTTGAATCCACGTCGGATTCAATCCGCATATTAAATGTAAGAATGATCGCTTTCGTTAAAATGATTAATTATTATTTTTTTATGAGTTGTTTTTAAATGTGATTTTTTTAGAGGTTTTAGCGGATTTTTTATTAGAATTTGGTAATAAAATTTGTGGTGAAATCTTGATTTGTGTTGTTTAAACTGGTTTTTTGATTGTATATATGTATTCAACACCGTGAAAAACACCTAGGGCACTTCGATTGTGAAGAGCCTGTCAAACTTATGATTTCAATGAATCCTTCCAGATTCTAGACAAATTAGATCTCAAAATAAACCCAAAAACTTTCCAAAAAACCACTTAAAAGTTAAAACCACTGCTTTTTTTTTGTTGAATTGAGATAGGATGCAATCTACATATTACATCCAAGCAATGGTTTGAATATGCAAGACAATTCTATGAAAAAGAATCACAGACACGATCAACACAACGACAAAGTTGTTCATGTTACAGGGGGTGGAGATTGGAATTAAGACGATGAAAATAGGGAAGACAAAGGACTTGGTTGAACTTCAAGCAAAGTATCTAAAATGAGGAATGACCAATCTTGCACCACACATCATGGAAATATTCAATAACATCATTCGCCATTCCCCTTGAGTCGGTGAGGACGAATAAAGTATGAGAGAAGTGCCCTCCATAGGGCGAGGATTTTCCTTGTCAGAATCAGAGTGATATGGAGAATGTTGTCTTTTGGCTCCACTGGTGTCCATTGTATCTGGTATCTTCTCCGGCAAAGAGTCCATCAGTTCCTATGCTACAATTTCATCTGTTTATGGTGCCTTGTATGTCTGATTGTTCGCTTTGGGGATGGTTTCCGTAGCTTCCTCCTCAATAGGACAATCATCAGGATCTGGTGGAGGGATAGTTACCTCCTCATCCTCTGCTGCTTCATATGGGTTCACTGTGTGCTGCTAGCCTCTTGGTTTTTGTGTTTGTTTCTTGTTTCTTCTGGTTTCTTTTTTGGCTTGTGGGTAGTTACTAAGAAGGTGACCTGTTTTTTGATAGCCACGACACCTGAAGGCCGTGTTCTCATAATCTAGTGGTTGATTTCACTATGCATTGTTATGGCTCAAAATTATTCTGTCAAGTAAGCCTTGGCTAAGATCTACTTCTACACAAATTTTGGCAAAAGTATGTATACCTCTTGTAATTCTTTCCATGTCTTGCTTGAGGTATTTTCCTATCGTATTCCCCATTGCTTCAAAGATTTTGGGAACCCAGAAGTGTGTAGTGGGAGGTTGTGTAACCTGACCCAAACCAGAATTTTGGAAACCACCATAGTATTGGCGTCAAAACTTGGGAACCAGGGAGTCATGAAGAGTCTTGCATTGCCGTAGAACCATGGACCCTCATGGAGGGCATATTCCCTTTCCTTGACCTTGTCGAATCTAACAATAAAAAAACCTTTGGAGCATAAATGGATATCACAGTTTGTTGTCCATGTAGAGTAGATCCATTGTTGTAATGCATCTGTTTTGGGCCAAAAGCCATTGAATCTGCATATGACAACCTTTGTAGAAAAATCAGTATAAAATTTGTTTACCTCAGGCAAAGCGATTGTCAGTACTAAAGTCTGCATTTTTTGCTCCACAATATAGGGTCCAGGTAGATCTTGTGGTGGTGCTGGCTTATCGCTGGCTTCCCCCTTCCCTTTGACGGAATCCTTGAAAGAAGTTGTACCCTTTGAGCTGGATCCAGAGCTTCTATCTCTCAGCCTCGTGCTTAGTATGATGGTTGAGTCTCGCACAATTCCATAGTCCTGCACTGTTCATTGGTCTTGTAAAATTTGTCCTGCATATATCAAGCTTTGCATGTTTGCTGATATGCCTGTATGTCCTTGTATTTCATATTTTATATCTTCTATCAACTTCCGCTTCCAAGTTCGCTTGCATATCGTTCTCCCTAACATGGTTTTGATAAAAATTTGTATCAGTTCCTGGCCGAAGGCCTTGGTGGCTATTGTTGTTCTTGTCTAGGATCCTTCTGCTATTTGGGCCACCGAAGCAGTGAGATGTTCAGGTTCTTCGAGGGCATTTTTCAGATGCCCATTCATAATGCCCAGGGTTCCTGTTTGTATCAAGGAAGCCCTGAACTCCCGGTGTATGGTAGTTTTGATAAGGAGAGTCCCGGTCATGAGTTTCTTTTTCCCTTTGATGTCATCAGCGCGCGTCTATCCGAAGGAGAACAGGGGTGCTACAGGCCGCATGACCCTCGACCCCTTATTCGTGCTCCTTTCTTGCTTGTCGGCCTCTCCCTTGTTGTTTTGCCTGAGAATGGCGGATCGGTCGACACGGGACAGTCCAAAGGAGAATGGGGGTTTGACAAGCTACGCATCCTTCAACCCATCGCGTGCAGCCCTACCTTGCCTGACTATTTCTCCCTCGTCATTTTGAACAACGGCTCGAACGAGGGTAGGGTCTGGTCGATGCTATGGTAAATCTATCATTCCTTGTCTCGATGGTATGGATCCCTACTCTGCCCTGTATAAACCGCCCTGAGTCAGGAAAAGAGAACCCACCCCTGGCCAATGTATGAGTTGATCCGCCCCATGGGAATCATTTCCTGATTCAGATCCAGGCCAAAACATTGATAGAGAAACTTGCATGGCTATCCTAGCTGTCGAAACCCTTGTTGCTCCATTGCAGCTCTGTTCTCTGGTTTGCTGAGCGACGACGACGCAATTTGATCCTTCTGAAACCCTAGCCATCGCTCCCCCCTTCTTCTAAATCTATATCGCTAGAAAATGTTGTTATTAGAAATAAATATTAATTATAAGTTTTTTTTCCTATATTTAAATTAAAGAGAAAACAATCTATCTAATTAGAAAATACCTTAATTAAAAATAAATAATAATCGTATATGTAAGCTTACATTTAAAATAATCCATTTTATAAATAGAATTGTGTGATGCTTTGTCTAACAATGACATTCTATGGGATGGTTTTATTAGATAGAAACTAAACTTCCTAAAAACGAACTCGTTTATGATGATGATGGTGGTGGTGGTGGTTAACGTCCACTGAGACCAAACTTTGGTCTAGGACCTAAAGAAATGAATTATTTAGTTGGATTTAATATTTTATTCCTATGCTAAAAAAGCTTGGAGAGAAGCCTCCTGAGCTCACTGTAATTTTGACATCGTAAAAGGCTAGGAAGGTCAATGTTGCAACAAAGATTATGACACTGAGATCTAATGTGGTTGTACGTGGGGCACTCTAAGAGGAAGCGATTTTCATCCTCGATGTTCATATTCTCACAGAGATGGCAGATCCTTTCCATTCATGGTGTTTTAGGAATGGCCCAACGACCCTTTTCACTATGGAGCCCATGAGAGTTCATTCTAATATTGGTTATATTAATTTTCTTCTTTGAGCTAGTTAAAACAGAGAGATACTTTTGATCTTCTAGGGTGGGGTTGATGACCTCCTTATAATATCTTAATTTTATTTTAGCTCCTAAATCTTTCTCACACCACATTTTTTCTTTGAACTTAGAAGTAATAATATTCTTAATGTTATTAATGTTTTGCAATGCAATATTCTCGTTGGTCTCCCAATGGTTTAACCAGGCTCTGGTGTCTTTATACCAACCTCATTTGAGCCTTAGGTGGTTTTGGCAGGAATTTAAAGCTAGCTTAGGAAGTCTATGGTCTTCTATGTTATTGAGTTTGTGCTTGTAAAACAAAAGTCTGGTCATAGCTAGGCTCTCGGTAGGGGAAAGACCCATTGCTATAAGGAGAATAGGATAGAGCGTATTGCTTTTAATTTTGAGGTTATACGTTGTAAAACACTTCTGGATTTGCTCAATCTTTCTCCAAGATTCTCTAGAGATGCTACAACCCCAAACCTCACATCCATATAAGATCACAGGAGTGACTAAAGTTTCAAAGAGGGACGTCTTTCTATCCCACATTACGAGGCTTGTCATTTTACAATTATTTTCAAGAACAAAATAAGCTTTCCACCCCCCATTAATCCTTTTCTCAATGCTATAGTACCAGTTGAGCTTGTGATGAATATCAATTCTTAGGTACTTGTAAGAGACACTTCCTCCAAGTTACTATTGTCATACATAAAATTAGCATAAGTGTCCTTCTTGGATTTCATAATTATAACTTTTGTTTAGTTAGTGTTAACAGTGATACCCATGGTAGAGAAGAAATCCTTAAAAATCCTAAGTTGCTTATCAAGATGCTTCATGAGTTAATTCTCATTTATACTTCATGAGTTAATTTTTTTTAATAGATGAAGTTTTTATATATAGTAATTTTAGTGAACTATTAATTGTCTAGAGATATTTGAGAAAGAAAGAAATCATTTTGAGGTTAAAGATAGCTTATGGGACAAATTGTTTTATAGCTTGATATGAGAGAGATGAATGATTATGTCCATGCTCAATTTTGAGTTGACCATATATATCCTTTTTTAAATAAAATCCAAATATTCTTTTAATTAAAAAATAATGTTTCCAAACTAAAATTTAAAATTTTCTTAATAAAAATAATGTTGACTATAATAATAATAAAAAAAATTGAATATACATATTTTTGGTTTAGAAATGTTAAAAACATTATTAATCATATTCTCACTATGCTCAGCTCACGCATAGCCCAATATGAAATATGTTTTTAATGTCTGTGTCTTTATAAACATTTTGACTCCAATCAATTACATTAAAATTAAAATTAAAATTAAAATTTAAATTAAAATAAAATAATGTTATTATAATTTTAAACTATAAACTTATAAAGTTTAAATTAAATCATTAACTTAGTTTGCCAACGAAATGGTTTTTCCCTAGTATCTTCTCTAAGATAGTTTTATTTAGAGGGCAACAATTCCAATGAATTTTGAAATAAAGAATATAAAGTTACATTAAATTAAAAATTAAAAATTTAAATTAAAATAATTAATAAACAATAACATAATATTATAATTAACTATAAATTAATATTATAATTTTTAAATTAACTGATGATATTTTTGATTTTGAGCAACCCATGCGCTTTTCTCTATAATTTTTAATAAATGATTTGCTATAATGATTTTTTTATAATCTAACTTATTTAAAAAAATAAAATTCCAATAATTTTATTAGCCAAAATAATCAAAGCCTTTAAGAATCCTCAAGGTTATGATTTTCTTTAAAAAATATCTATTGTTTGAAAGTATTATATAATTCTATTATTTTAAAATGATATTGTTTATCTATTTGCCATTGTATTTTTTTGGTCGACTATATCCATAGTTTTTGCAAATTCTAACATTTTACGATTGAGTGGGTTGAATTTTTTTAACCTATGGCTTTCAAACATAAAGTTTAGAAAACATCAAAGAAAAGTTTTGAAAAATAGTATGTCCTACAATAAGGTCTTATATGGAGTGCATATTGTAATGGAGAATTAGATTTATGATATTTAAAAAAAAAACTTATTGTATTATGGGGAGATATTGTTGTGAATTATTATAATTAAATTATAAAAGTTAAAATGCAATAATAATTTAATTTAATTGTTTATATTTTAATTTTGTTTAATAAAAGCAAATAATTAAGAAAAAAATTAAATTGATAATAACCTATTTAAATTAAAAAAATTTAAATAATAATATTTCAAATATCAATGATTATTTAAATTTATTTAAAAAATAATAAAACTTAATACTAATTAATACATTCTAATAATTGCCCACAGGGGTTTGGCCTCGTGGCCAGCGGATGGTCTGCTAAGTCGTTCATGCCGCTGTGTAGGTCATAGTTTCAAGTCTTGTCTTAACCTGAGGGGTGTTCTTGTAGGCTGGGCGGTTCCTCCTAGCAGTTATAGTGACAGCCAGTGGGATTCGACCTCGTGTAACGCGAGTACGATACGACTACCGTTACAGATTTCGCTAGATATAAAAAAAATGCATTTTAATAATTAAATGTGGTGATATAGTTAGATAAAAAATATGCTCGATGCCATCCTACATAAGCTATTTAATTGGAATATACGTGTAAAATTTGATAAATTCTTGTTATGTTGATCCTTGGAAAATGTCAACATTGGTCTAATGTACATTGTGGCTGTGATATGATAAGAGTTGTAGAAATACTTGTTCTCCAATGTCAAATGCAATCTTATTTATAATATTGGTGGTTATAACATAATTTTATTTTAATATTGTTAACCACTTTTTATGGCTTGCACATTTAATTTTATAATTGTGCAACATAATGTGAAAAGAAATTGGTCAAATAAAGAAAATAAAAATATGAGATGAATGTATACATAAATATAAATGAATAAACAAGTAAGAAACATAAATGAGATAGAATGCATGTAAAACAAGTAATCAAGAATCAATAACAATTTTTATTTTAAATTAGCTTAAATGTTTTTTTAACATCTCCAATTCTCTTTAAAATTATTTGTTATATATTTTCCATCATATTATTGGCACTCATCTATATCTCTATCTGCGTAATCATTGGCACTCATCTATATCTCTATCCACCTAATGCCTCTTTAATTTCCATTCGAGTCTCAATTGTTTTACTTTCCCCTATTACCTCCCTTTGTTGTAGCTGATCCTAAGCATTTCACATAATTGCATTGATAAGTTCATTCTACAACCAAGTAGGAGGGATATATGCAATTTTTTCCATGCTCAACATAGAGTAGACACACGTCTTTTCTAATTATAGAAACAATGTTTACTATAATAATAAAAAAATACAAAAATGAATGAATAATTTTAATTAAAATCATTATGAAACATCAAGAATTCCAATGTCATATTTTTATTTTAAATGTGAGAAAGATGTATAATTCTTGTACTTTTTAAAAATGTATTTCAATATAAAACTTAAATAAACCAGCCTAGATCCATTTTTCATTCTAAAAGAGGTTTGCATCTCAAGAGATTTGATCTCTATAATTTTATATAAACTTTTGAGAGAAATAAAGCAATTAAAAGTAAGTAAAAATAAAAATCCTTATATTTTCATTGAGTATTAAAAACAATACTTACATATTCACTTTTAAAGTGAGGAAAATCTATATTTCAATAATTATATAAACTATTGAATGTTAAATATTTTAATATCACTTCTGATTACAAAAATATATAATATCATATATATATATAATAGATAAAATGATATACAAATATTAATATAGATTTAAATAATATGTCAATTTCTAAAGAGACTAGACAATGAAACTAAAAAGTGTAATCACGCCATCTTAAACAAAATTGATATAAATGTTTAAATATATATATTAATAATAATTAAATTTCAATATGATTAAAGGTAAGTAATAGTAGTAATATTTCAAATATATTAATAATTTTTTTTTTTTTTTTCAAGTAGTGTCCATAATAAAATATTTCAATTAATGTGTATTAAATAGATGTAAAAAAAGTCCAGACATCCCATCTGGGGCTATGTGAATTCCATACACGTTCAACAAGAGTTCAACAATGTACTTTAAAATATGATATTATTATAATATTAATAATATATATATATATATACGTAATAAGAAAAAAATGTCAACTTAAAGAATGACTTAATGCAATTTTGAATTAAAAAAAAAAGGGATTTTAAGATTGAAAAAAATTTAAATCATTATTTAATTTTGAATAAAGTTACATAATTTTAATTCTTTTTACTTTTATGAATTAGTTTTGTATTGTCCCATAAAATCAAATATCAATACATGAATCATATATCCATGGTTGAACTCAACAAGTAATAGGTGATATCTCAATCTGCCATTGGGAAACCAAATATATTAATCACCTACCAACTATAACCTCTTAGCAAAAGCTAACATCTTATAAAAACAAACAATCCTCTCTAAAATATATCTACTAAGAAAACTATTACAAGAG
The DNA here is from genome assembly GCA_000404065.3 of Pinus taeda. Lineage (NCBI taxonomy): Eukaryota > Viridiplantae > Streptophyta > Pinopsida > Pinales > Pinaceae > Pinus > Pinus taeda. Next base: position 182,580 of record APFE030785166.1, read on the forward strand.
TACATAGCAAAAACATCATTTAGATGAAGTCATTGGGAAGGATTTTTAGAGTTGGAGCCCAAGTGGGCTATATGCTTCCCCTCACAACGAATATGGCTCTCTAAGTGAGCTATCTTGACATCTAAAATCTCCAAGCAAAAACATTGATATCGCTGAGCATGTTTGATATCATCCAGGGTTGCAAAGATGTTGTACTATTCCTCCTATTTTTTTCTTTCAGGACTCACCTGAGGATGGTTTTCGATTGCGAGTGTAATGTTACAAAATTTATGTGTTTCTTTCATCATCCCTAGGTAAGGCCAATATCATGAACCTATTAGGAAACCTCATCAATAATATCAAAATCTGAGAAGGCTTGGTAATCAACAATAGATAAGGATTCAAGATGGTGGATCTCCAATTGAATTTATAAGGGAGTAGCCAAATTGTCAATGGTTTTAGCCTCCTCTACCTAGACTTGGGGCTCGATGTAGGCCTTGGGGGCCTCAACTATCCCCTCCTTGGCAGTTGTGCATACACTGTTGATGCATGATGATCAGGGGGAACAGTAATAGAAACTAGATTTTGGGCATTGTTCGTGGCAGAGGGAGGATTCAAGATAAAAACATAGTACTGACAAACTAGACCAGAAACAACGTAGACTTTGAAACTGGAACTGATACTGTTACCTGTTTCTTAGAAATAGCAAAAAGATGACCCGATTTTGAAAAGGGGCGATGCAGAACACACATATTTTTTTTAGATCATAGTTTTTGGCACTTTAAATAACCGATATAATTACCATTTCATAGGGGTAGTAAAAAAGTGACTCGATTTTGAAAAGTGGTGATGCAAAATACACTTCTTTTTTTTTAGGCATATTTTTGACACTTTAAATTTTCTTATGTATCAAATATAATTATTTGTTTTTAAATGTTAGTGAATTTCATGCTTATTTTAAAATGTGTTGATGCGGCATATCTTTTTTTAGAGGACTTATTTTTCACACTTCAAAATTTATTATGTCCATTTTTTTTTAATTATGATTACTTAACAAATTTTCAAGTTATTTTATTTATTTAAGTTATTTTTAAATGTTGATACTAAAAAACAACAAATTAATATAATAAATAGAGATATATATAATAATATATTATAAGATATACATAAGATACAAAAAATGATTAATTTAAATTTATTATTTTTAATCTCATAACCATAAAAGAAATTGCACAAAATAACACATTAACAAAACAAATTTAAAAAAATATATAGATAGTTAAATAAAAAGAGAAAATTTGAAAAAACATAAAAAAAACTAGATAAAAAATAAAGAATAAAAAAAAATAAAATAAAAAATCAAAATAAAAAAGAAAAACAAGAAAGACTCAAATTAAAAAAAAAAATAAATATATATATATATAATATATATATATATATAAAATAATATATATATAATATATTTTTTTTCAAATAAATAAATAAATAACTTAAAGTTTAAAAATAAATAGGTAAATTTTTGAATTAAAAAAAAATAAAAAAAAAATAAAAAATAATAAGCACAAGATTATTTAAAACAAAAATTAAAAATTAAAAATTTAAACATTTTTAAAAAAATTTTTTTATGTAAAAAAAAAAATAACCCCACTGCCGCCCAGTAGCCCGTGGTGGCGCGGCCTGGGCAGAGGGGCTGCCTGCAGACCCCTTCGCCTAGGGCCGCGCTACCAGGGGCGGTCGAGAGGTGGAGAGACGATTCCCATGCAGCCCATCCACCCAAGGGGGCGCCACCATGGGCGATGGAGAGGCAATTCCCATGTAGCCCCTCTACTCAGGGTCGTGCCACCATGGGCAGCCGGATGACGGAGAGACAATTCCTGAATCGCCTCTCTGCTGCTCATGGTGGCGCCCAGGGCCACGCACAGAGGCTTCACTGAGGGAGAAATACCATACCACGTGGGTTCATATTGGGGGATATATATTGAGGAAAATATGACTTAATATATTGGGGGTAAAGGGTTTTTATACTGGCAAGTATAAAAAATGGAGCTGAAAGTTAATGAAAAATATAAAGGGGTATAAAAAATGTTAATGGGAAAATGGATACCTACAATATCTAGTGAAAGTAGGGGTATTTTAAATTGGGGAGGTGTATTAGGTCCATATTGGTAGGGGGTTAAATAACGTGATTTTTAGAGGTATCTTCGAATATGTAGTCAATTTAGGGGTATTGTTTAGTATGCCATGAACGCAGGCGATATGTTATAGGTTCATTGAGTGAAGCCCCCGGGGGGCCACGCCACCATGGGCGGCTGGGTGGCGGAGCCCGTGACCACCACGGGCGGTCGGGCGTTAGCGAGGCAAATTTTTTTTAATAAAAATTTTTAAATTTTAAATTTTTGTTTTTTTTTTATATTACTATGATATTTCATTTAAATAAAATTTAAAATTTATTTAAAATTAGGGTCAATTATTATCACTGTGTTTAAAAAAAAAAATAAAAAAAAATAAAAAACAATAAATAATAAAAATAAAAATAAAAAAATTGTTTTTAAAATGTTTGAAATTATTTTTTAATAAAAATTTAAATTTTAATAGATATAATAAATATATATAACATTATAAATATTAATACTAGTTTTAAATCAAAATGATTTTTTGAAAATTACACATTTCGCTTTAATTTTTTTTTCCCAGTTTTTAATCTTAATTTTAAGTATTTAATTTTTATTTAATTTTTGTTTTGGTTATTTTTCCATTTGTTTTTTTTTTAACATATTTGTTTTTATTTTTCAATTTTTTTTTTTAGTTTTAAATAAGTTTTTTTTAATTTTCTATTTTTCCTAAAACAAATTTATAACTATTGATTTTTTTTCTTTCAAAATATATATAATATATATATAATATATATACTAGTTTTTTTACTATATTTATTTATAATTTTAAAGTTTTAAAATTCTTTAATTTTGTTTCGTTTTTTTTTAACAATCTATGAATTGATTTTTTTTGGTCAGCTTTTTTTTATATATGATTTTTATTTATTTTATGTTTTTGTTTTTAATATAATAATTTAAATATGTTTGTTATTTCTTTAAAATTGTTTTTATTAGTGTTTTTTCATTGTTTTAATTTTATTTTATGTTTTCATTATTCTTTTAAAATTTTAATGTTTTTCGGGGTCATGATAAAATCTTTTATGCTATTATTTCGAAATCCTGAAATTTTACTCGTGAAAAAAAAATGTTATTCCAGCGTCAACACTTTTCGTTTTGAGGGTGTTTTTTTGCACAAAATTTACCATTGAAAAAAAAGTGTTATTTGAACATCAACACTTTTTGTTTTGAGGGTGTTTTTGGACAATTTTGCACAAAAAATTGGTTTTCACTATCATTTTTAAAGGGAGTTGTCTATAATGCGACTTTTTGGAGATTCCGGTGACAGAATCCGGCGGAAGAAATGAGATTAAATCTTGATTTTTAGCAGTTAAAATGGTTTTTTAACTGCATATTTGGATTCAGCGCCCTGGAAAACCCCTGGGAGCCATTGATTGTGCAGAAACTAGCTATCAAACTTGGGATTCCAATGAATTGCTGCCGGAATTTGACCGGAAAAATCTGCCGGAAAGACTTTCAAAAAGTCGCGTTATAGACCACTGCTTTTTAAAGCATGTTGAAAATTTACCTTATATAAAAAAGGTGTTATTCCAGCATCAACACTTTTCATTTTTAGCACTATTTTTTATGTTTTTATGAGGTTTTTTGGCCAGAGTTCTCGTTTTGAGTTTATAGTTCCCGTTTCAAAGTTTACATTGTTCAGAAGAAGAAGACCACCCTAAACAAGCTCGCCCAATAGAATCCACCACAACCAAAGGACTGTAAGGTAAAAGGAGGCCAATAAGTTAGACCGAAGAATAAGTTGAGTCTGTCTCCACATGAAGAAATGCTAAAGGCCCCCAGAGAGAACTAATAATAGGCATGATCTAAAAACCATAAACTGAACTCTAGAATGGGTATAACGCAAACTAACATGCATAATTCTTACCACTGATAATGTATCCCAAGCTACCAAACACTCCAATTGCAAATGAAGAATCAACATAGCAATGACCAATCTCAACGTGGAAACCAAGTCCATAGGACATCGTTGATTCAACTGAATTATGCTGCCAAAAAGGATTCATGACCTTGTTGAAGGTGTTCTACAACCAACCTTCTATATTATTTGCGTCCAGACACCATTCACCAACGCAACACCCATGAAAGCTCAGGCTTCCTCAGACCCAGGAGTAAGGCTACACAGGCTCGAAATCATAAAAAATAGTTGCAAAATCGCCAAGGAAATGACTTCACCTCCATAAAACCTACCCCCCCAGGTTTGGAAAATCCCACCTACTATAGGGGATACTCATAGCAACACCGTATACATTGGAGCAATATCCTCCTTCTAGCAGGAATGAAATTGGATAAATGGCACTCCATACTAATAACTTCACATTAGATGCCACACTCTTCTACACATGGGGGACTAACCATGCCACCCCCCTCTTGAATGAATTATGAGGTGGTGGGGTGGTGGGATTGCCCCCTAACCACCTAACTTGCCTCACTTTCTCGGAACATGTTTTAGTTATTTAAAAGCAAGGTTATTTTTATTTCTATCTTTCAATAATATTTTAAATGTAAAGTTATGATGGATCTTAGGGTAGAATATGATCTTTTAGTCATCAAATACCATTACCATTATAATTTAAAACAATTAATGTTAAATAATTATTAATAT
>APFE030785166.1:197542-239421 GCA_000404065.3 Pinus taeda
TCATTTGAATCATCCAAGAATTGTTCATTTATGTAATGTAAAGGAGGTTGCCCCCTCGAAGAGGCTAAATTCTAAGGCGTTGATCTATCCATTCTATCTTTTTTTGAGCTAGTTTCATAACAGTTCTCCACTAAGTGATCTCTCCCAACATGAATCAAGATCTTCTTCAAAGCATAGAGGAGGAGGAAGTTTGAGAGGCAGTTTGGTCACTAAATCTAGATAAGGCTTAAGGCCTAGATGGGTTCACAATCAATTTCTACAGATCATTTTAGCCCTTGTTTAAGAAGAATCTTCTTCGGATGTTGAATTATGCGCGAACCAAGAAAAAAACAAAAGGTAACACTAATTCATCATTTTTTGATATTATTCCAAAAGAGTTAAATCCTTCCAATTTCGCTCATTTCCCTCCCATTTTTTTTTTTAAATGTAAATTGGATGCCCTCTATTATCTTTGAAAATCAAGGAGGCTTCATGCAACAATGGAATATTCTAGACAACATAATCCTAGTGCAAGATGTAGTCCACTCTAGTAGGGAGGCAGGAGAGGAAGGAATGGTCATCAAATTGGACATGGAAAATTACTTTTGATAGGGTAAATCCCACATTCATATTTCTTGTCCTTAAAAGACTGAGGTTTGATGTAGAATTCATCCAATGGATCAAAGCATGCATAGGATCTCTGTGGATTGCGTCGTTGGTCAATGGAAGGCCCACCCCCTTTTTCTCTGCCTTGAGAGGACTTAGGCAACGGTGCCCTCTCTCCCCTCTCCTATACATTATTATGGCTAAAACTTTAAGCATAAATTTGGAAATATCTAGACTAGAAGGGAAGATTCCAAGTAGCATTTCCCGAAACGTAAAAGCCATAAATCACTCTCAATTTGCAAATGATACTCTATTGTTTGGAGGAGCTTCCAGAATGATAGCCATTCTATTCAAGACAACTCTTGATATATATATATATATATGGAGTTCCAGTTTTTTGACACCGGAAATCCAAAAACCCTTGAAATTTCTTGTAATATGGATTCTCTGCACTTCCCTCTCGTGAGTTGGCTTTTCCTCTTATTAACTAATCCACATATATTATCTATTATTTATAATTATATTATATATTATATATATATGTATATATGGTGGATTAGTTAATAAGAGGAAAAGCCAACTCACGAGAGGGAAGTGCAGAGAATCCATATCACAAGAAATTTCAAGGGTTTTTGGATTTCCGGTGTCAAAAAACTGGAACTCCTTCACTTACCTTGGCATTCCAATCTCCCTTGGCCCTTTCTACAGGGAGGATTGGGATTCAGTCATGAAAAATTTTCAAAAGAAAATCAACTCTTGGGGAGCTCATGGTCAAATGTGGCTGGAAAATCAATTCTCTTCAAATATGCTCTCATTACAGGAAATTTTAGCCTCCTAAAAGAAATTAATAAAAAATGTTATGTAGACAATTTTTTAATATTACTTTACTTTTATCTATGTTCATATATATATATATGTGTGTGTGTGTGTGTGTGTGTGGGGCAACCATGGTTCGCAGTCATTGAGTGGCCGCTACGTCCACGGGCAATAATCCACACAGATCCACCAAAAACGGTCTATTATATTAGGCCTAACCCCAATGGCATCGAGGAGATTGCACGTAATATAAAAAAATTATTATATTTCTAATTTTTTACTTTATAAAATAACTTTTAATCTATTTTTATTTATTCTATGTCTATTTATTTTAATTTACCTATCTATATAGTTTAATTTAACTATTTGTTGGTGTTTTTAAGACATTGTTCTAAGCATAATTAGCTCGAATTACTTTTAGTAGATCCGGTAATTTGTCCTTTCAAGAATATGATTTTTTAACTATTTAACTATTTAATATTTAATTATGGTTAACTATTTAAATTTTATGGAGTTGCCTTTAGTGCAACTTTTTGGACTTTCCCATGTCAGAATCTGCTGGAAAAAGTTGAGGTGAAATCTTGATTTGTGTTATTTAAATTGGTTTTTTGAATGTATATATGGATTCAGCACCTGAAAAACCCCTAGGGCACTTTGATTGTGTAGGGGTTACCCATCAAGTTTGTGATTTCAATAAATTCCTATAGCGTTTTACAAAAATTAGACCGGAAAAACCCACCTGAAAAGCTTCCAAAAAGTCTGACTAAAGACAACTCGAAATTTATATGTTTTTAACTATTTTATATTATGAATAAGGCTTCTATGATCATATCAAGTTTTGAGACATGTCTTCAGGATATATTATATTAACTATTTTTTAACCATTTAAATATTTTATATTTAACCATATATTTTTATTTTTGCCATAATTCTACTTAGTTTTGGTCAGAATTCATAGAATACACTTTTTAAGTATTTACGTATTTGATATTTAAATATAACTATCTTTAACTATTTCATATTTTATATTTAACTAATTTTTGACTATTTAACTATTTTATATTTAACTATAACTGTCTACATTTATATTTTATATTTAATGTCAAATGGGACCACATTTTTAATTTATATTTTTAACTAATGTCAAGATTACATTGCATTAATAACTTTTTTGATATTCTAATTCATATGGGTAAGGTAGTTAAATAACATTAATAAAATATTTCATGAATACTCAAATTAATAATAAAATATTTCACTAATGCCCAAGTTAATAAAAATATATTTCACGGATACCTAAATTAAACAATTTAAAATTATTTCGGAGATGTACCTTTTTTAAAATTTAAAGGATTTTGATTCATTTGCATATTATGACATGGAAATTACATGAAAATTTCATGGGCACTTTTAGGTTGAAATTTCCTTTAATGTTCATCCCTTCTCAGTTATATTGGCTTAGACTTGTTAATGCCTAAAGAAACTATGCACAACATTAGTAGCTTGATTCAAAAATGTTTGTGGAAAGGTGGGAAAAAAATGAGCAAAAATTCCATCTAGTAAATTGGAACACATTAAGGCTCCCTAAAAGAACAGGAGCCCTAATAATAAGAGACCCATAATTTATGAATATAACACTAGGAGCAAAATTAGTTTGGAAGTTGATTACTGAGTCGAAGGAATGGTGGAAGTGGGAATTTCTCAAGAAACATTTTCACAAAAATAAAATCATAAGGCCATAGGAGGAATCATGGAATGCTCACATCACCAAGATCTGGTCCCTCTACAAAACAACAACCCCAATTATGTTGGACCACTTGAGGTGGTAGCCTGGAAATGGGAAATGAATGCACCTATGGAAAGATCAGATCCCCTCTATAGCTCTCGCTTTAGACAATCATGGGTTCTCTAATCCGTTTCATTGGATGGATAGGTATCACATGACTAGGTTAGCATATATTTCAGAATGGGATGAAGTAGGCTGCTGGTTTGGATGACGCCATCCTCATCTTCCTCGTAATCTTATAAGGTAGTGGGAAATTTTGATTTGATCACTAAAAGGATTCACCTCATTAGATTCTGATAGAATGGATAAGAGAATATGGAGAGAGGTAAAAAGACTACATATACTGTTAAATAAGGGTATGGGCTCCTAGTTTCTCAACTGCGACAACCACCTATATCGAGTGTATGGGGGAAAATATGACAAAAGGATGGCTTGCCCAAGGTTAATATCTTCTTCTGAGAATTGGTACACGGTAAGATCTTAACAACGGAGAATCTAAGAAAAAAAAGGAAAATACAAGAGCCTTCAAGATGTGTATTACCTGAAAGAGGACATTCGACATGTCTTCATCCACTGTACCCTTTCCCTAGAAGTATGGAAAGTTGCGATAAGGCAAATTATGAACATCCAATCCATTCCTCGAGGTTGGTGTAAAATGTTTGAATTATGGAAGATTTAGTATCTGTTCCCTAGAAAGGCATGTTCAGTGCCGATTAGATGTTGGATAGCTCTCCCTAAATACATTTGTTGGATGACCTGGCTCTCTCGAAATCATGTCATCTTTAAGGGATTTTAGCATAATCCATTTCAAGCAGTCGTGAAAGTCACACAACCTGGTATTAAGGTCATAACCTATAATGGAGTTGACTCTGTTGAGATTGAGAATCTATCATTGGAAGAGGTTGAATGGCTTAAGTTCGATAATCTTCCTGATCATGCGGGCAACTTCATTTCAAGTAGGAAACCCCCTCCATTTTTTATAAGAATGGGATGCGAACAATTCAAGGAATGGTGGTTCTCTCAGAGACATGTCCAGTTGTTTTTTGATGGAGCTCTGAAGGGAAATTTGGGGGAGGCAGGAACTGGAGGGGTTATATTTAACCCCAAAGGAGAAATAGTGACAAAATTTGCTTAGGTACTAGGAATGACTACAAACAATCAACAAGAAGCTCTTGCACTACGATAGAGTCTCAAGATAGCACTGCCCTATGGGATTCGAGAGCTTGCTATCTTTGGGGGTTCATAGGTAACAATTCAAAAAAAATATTATTTAAAGAACCCCTTGGGGGAAGGCCAACTCCCTCTAAATGAAAGAATTAGAATGCAATTAAATAAATTTGAGACAACCAATATATTCCATGTCAAAACAAGAAACAACGAAATGGTTGATGATCAAACTAACATAGGAGAAACCATGGAGGAGGGGACCCTCTCCCTTGATGAAGGTATCACCCATACATGTCATGTGCCATGAATCCAAAAATTAATTGGACGAGAAGGTGGCAGGCTAAGAACCTTATGGAACTAATACAAGAATTAAATTCTAAGCTTATGATAAGATGACCCCAATGTGCGTCGTGCAAGCAATAGTGTCAAGATGAAGCATCCAAATGGTTAGGAAACATGTCAATTTGCATAAGGGAGGACGGGTGGGAATCAAGCTTGGTTCATATTTAATTCCTTGCAATTGAAATGATCACCAGTGTCATTACCACTCTAGTTCTCTCGAGTGCGAATGAACTTGTAAGCAGGGAAAAGGATTTGTCACAGGGATTTGTTGGTTGTTTGATGCAATTTCTGATCAAAGACATTAAATTTGAAGTAATGACATTAGGAGACTAGGGAGCCGAGAAGGCATGGTATTTAAGAGGTATACCCCTACCTCTTATGCATTGTTTCTGGTTAAATTCTCAATGTTCGGTAGAATGACTACTCCAGGTGATGAGAGCAGTGGAATGGTGGCAAGGAAATTTTTTAGTTCATTGGATGAAATCACGAATTCAGTTTCGAAGCTCCAAGAACAAGTTACCTTGGAAGCTCGTTCACATTTTTCTTTAATAACCTTCCAGTTAGAGGAGTTGCAGAGGGAAATGAATGCCTCCAGGTTATGCTGACCATGTTGGTGAGGAAGACAAACACATTAAAAATCAAGGTGGAAGGTATTAAGGTCAAAGATGAGTTGGAAGTTGTTGCAGTTCTAAAGGAAGTCTACGACTTGTGTGATCCCCTGCCAGGAACCAGGGAATCACATGAGGATAATGACCCCAGGTCAACGAATGAAAGATATTGTTGCTTAGGAGAACCAAGAAGGTGAGGCTAAACTTGTCATGGACGAAGGCATGGACAAGGAAGATGGAGACTAGGAAAATTAATTTTGATGAATGTTATGATTTTTTGTTGAGTTTAGTGGAGCTTTTTGGCATGTATATAAAATAAATAATGTAAGAACTCTTGAGTATAAAAGACCAGACAAAATCATAATGTTTAGTGAGTCATTATGGTCTATGGTAGACAAATAATCATCTCTTGTTGTAAGGGTTCTGACCCATTCTTCAACACTCTCTCTCTCTCTCTCTCTATATATATATATATATATAAAATTGAACCTCCTTGTGGAGGATCTCAATCATTCCAACACTTAAGGGTAAAACCACTATTTCAATATCACTTCTATAATGGAACACCTTTGGAGGATCCTCTCATCAATCCAATCCACCTAGGGTAAACCCAGTGGATATATAAATATATATATATATAATATCTATATATATATATAATAATAATATAGTATATATATATATAATATAGTATATAATAATGCGAAAGGAAACTCGAACTAGTGGAAAAGTTCTATATAATATTATATAAATTAATATTTATAGTTGCGAAAGGAACTAACGATGGAATAAGTTTCAAAGTTCCTGGATTACCTAAAAAAATTTCAAATTTATAATTATGAATACAATATCCAATATGCGGAGTTGAGAAAATAAAGTAATAACAAAATTTAATGTGACAATGCGCACAATAAATAAAACATTTCCAATGGATATGGAGTAAAGATATTCAATATAAATCTATGTATTATTATATAAAAGCAAATGAAAATAAAAAATTCTTATGGTTAAAACACTTTATAAGTTTGTTGCTCAAAATGAATGATATCATTAATTCCTTTCATGGTAAGCAAGAATTTGGCACATAGTATATGTGTAATTTTAACTGGCATAGATCCATATTAATATTAAATTTATTAAAAACTTAGCAAGATCAAATCTCTTTAAATAAAAACTCTTTTTCATATTCTACAAAATAAAAACTCTTTTTCATATTCTACAATAAATTTGAAATTAACAAAAATATATAATAATTGTAGCATAAATCTTCATTATTAAATTTTTTTTTTAAAAAACCTACATAACAAACCCTTGAAATTTTAAATATTCTAAAGAAAATAATTCACAAACATTTAATATTAATATCTAAAATAATCTTTTTATACATCATAATTATTTATATTTAAATAATATTATATTATCTTTTTTATAAAAATTATTATATTATTCCTTTTAACTTTCACTACTTATTTTTAAATTCAAATAAATTTATATAAATCTAGTTTTAATTAAAACTTCTCTCACAAATATATATATAATATAAACACAAGAACATAAGCTCTACGAAAATATCATTCAAATCATATATAAATGATGAGTTTTTTCTTTACCGTTTTACAATTAACAAATAGATTATTAGATATTTTTAATGTAATTTCTGCATTGTAACCATCACTATTCTAAATTTTTTGACAAACAGATATTTTAATATCTTTGCCATTTACGATCACTATGCGTTTAGAATAGAATTATATTTAATAGTCTATTATTTCGTAAGTGGTAAGTTTGTTTATATATATATAATTATAATTTCTATTTGTGTATTGCTTTTTTAGCATATGCAGATTTAATATTGGGTATTTTTGCTCCAGTTTTATACCATAGATCTTTACATAAGGTTGGTTTTTTTGGTTCTAATAAAGTTTTCTTGTTTTCCTATGCTCAATGGTATATATTTATTTTTAAATTACATGTTGTGATCTATTTATGAGTTTCAAATATATATGGTATTTTATTTAAAAATTTTGCTAGAAAAATTAACTAATTAGTAGTTATAAATGATATGGGTTTATTTCATTGATTCTTAACCCAAAAAAATGTTAACCATAAAACTTGGAGCCAATAAGTGAATGTTCAGATCAATATAGTATTGTTTTATTGTATTACAATAAGCATTAACAATAAATTAGATTTGGTGAGAAATTTATCTTCCCAACTATCTTTATTTTTATTAGGTAGAATATTATATGCATGAATTTCAAATATTTAATATAAATATTAACTTTAAATAATTTTATGTTGGTTATTACTATGATACAATGGGGTTATTATAGTAATAATTAAACAATGGGTATATTAGCAATTGCTTTAAAAAAGGTTATTGTAGTAATAACTAAATAATGGGTATAGTAGTATTGTCGCAAAATGTACAAGGAGACGCCGATAAGATTTTTAAATTGAAGAATTTGTACTTTGGTTTCCATAATTAAGCAAATAACAATTGAAATATTAAATTTACTTTTTTTTTAGTTTATTTTCTTTTATGTTTTAAAATTATATCTTTATATCTAATGCCGAGGAGCCTAGAGTTAAATGCATTATATAGTAACTTAAGTTTTGACTTGTTGTTTATGAGTTTGAGTCAATCCAAATGTAGTTCATAGGTAGTCAATCTTAAGAATGAGTTAACTTTCCTAAGAATGGAGTAAACAAATTGATTGAAGAGTAAAAGTACCTATTATCCAACAACTACTTATCGAATGCTGATGCTATCCATTCCAAAGTTTAATGCACTTAAGAATCAAGAATTATGCTCAATTCTCAACTACTTCCAACTTTAGAGTGTGATTTAAATATTGTCTCCAAGTAAATGTTAATCTTGTTGTCAACTTCAAGTAAATTCATTCAAATGTACAACTACTAAAGAAATAATTTTTAAAAAATGCAGAGACATAGAGGGCCATTGAAGCAAGCGTCTAATTCTTGACATGATAACTTCTTTGTTTGTGACTTCCAATTGCCTAAACTTTCTAAGTTCAATGGTTAATTTATTGCTTCCATAAGCTCTCTCCATTCTTTCTATTTTCTAGATTATTTTTGTGTTTCTGACTGTCAGTTTCATGTCAAAATAGAGTCAGTCACCTAGGAGTGTGGCTCGTTATGCTCCCTATACTCAATGTTTGTGTTTTGTATTTTGTATTTTTCAGTCTTTAAATCTAGCTGAAACATTTTAGTGGAATCCAGGGCCTTATCACCTACAATGATTGGGTTTCCATAGTTTTGTTTTTAGTGCCGGGTGAGCCTTTCAGTTTTAGTTAAATACGTGAGAGCCTTCTTCATGTTTACACAAGTTGTTGAGTTTATCATGATTCAACTTTTTTAATATCTAATCATGAGTTCAATTTGGAAGAAAATGGAAGGTTGTATATTTTGAATTATGTCCATTTGTGAACCATTTCTTTCAGCATTATCATTAATGAGGAAATGTTTGTAACTCAGGTTTATAAAATTTAGGAGTTCAAATGTACATATGTTAGTGTCCATATTGATTGTGATAGATTCAATCTCTAAAATCAAGGCACCTTGCACACATGAACTCCCTAACATTGCCAAGGATACAAAGCACCTAACTTCCTTGAATACAATCAAAATTAGGTTGATTAAAATGTCCAATCATGGTTTGGAAAATAAAAACACGAGATACTTGGAGTGATGCATAGTAAAAATTATGAGCAAATGATCAAAGTGGGCCCAAAATAATTCACTATTAGTTGGACTTTTGGAATTTAGGATTTTTTATTACATTGTCTTTTAAAATTGTTTGTTTTATTGATTTAAGTTTGATTCTCAGCATATAAACTTTACTTTTGCATTCAAAAACCACACATACGGAGGGGGATAAGCTCGCCCTTTGCTAAACATTGGTTACTTTCTCTCCCAAAAGAATTTGTTTTTTCTTGCATATGCCTTCATAATTGGAAGTTAATATGGTTTTGGAAAAAAACAACTTCCAGTTTCCATTTGATACTCTCTATGTTTGACCTTGTGACAGTGGAAAAATACATGAATTGTCCTAAGAGAATACCTATATATTAAATTGTAGCAGATCATAGTGTTGTAGGCTGTGTTAATTGAAATTTCTACTTTAAAATTTGGTTTATTAACTAAAGATTCAACTTGTAAATGTTGCAGAAATCATTTCCTAAAGAAGACCCAATACTAGTAAATATAACAGTAGAGGGAAGCATGGGACCCAATAAAGAGACCTAATAAGAATTAGATAGTCGTGAACCTGCAACTTCGTTTGTCGAAGGACTCAATTAGGGAAATGAAAACACATTGCATCTTATAAGAGAGAGAGAGAGAGAGAGAGAGTTGAATATGTGCTTTGGTTTTTTCCCACACTATTTAGAAATATCTTCTATTTTTTCCTAGCCATCTATATTCTTAATTCCAAATATTGAACATTTATCCTTGCAAAACCGGATTACCATATCAGTCAAAGCTCTACAACAAACTAATTTTTAATCCTAAGCCTCTAAAAGCAACCTTGTCAAAACAAAACATTGGATGCAATTGGAAGTTTCTATATTTGGAATTTTACCTAATTGCGAATCATTTCTTTTAGTATTATCATTAATTAGGAGATGTTTGTAACTTAGGTTTATAAAATTTAGGAGTTCAAATGTACATATGTTATTGTCCATATTGATTGTGACAGATTTAATCTCTAAAATCAAGGCACCTTGCACACATGGAATCCCTAACTTTGCCAAGGATGCAGAGCACCTCACTTCCTTGAATACAGTCAAAATTAGATTGGTTAAAATGTCCAATCAAGGTTTGGAAAAGAGAAACATGAGATACTTGAAATGATGCATAATAAAAAATTATGAGCAAATGATCAAAGCAGGCCCAAAAGTATTCACTATTAGTTGGACTTTAGAATTCATATTTTTTTATTACATTGTCTTTTAAACTTGTTTGTTTGGGATGTTTGTTTGTTTGATTGATTTAAGTTTGATTCTCAACATATGAACTTTACTTGTGCATCCCAAAATCACACATACCGAGGGGAAATAAGCTAGCCCCTACTAAACATTGGTTACTTTCTCTCCCAAAATAACATAATTTTTTTCTTGGATATGTCTTCATCTAGTTTTGGAAGAAAAAAACAACTTCTAGTTTCCAGTTTCCATTTGAGATTATCTATGTTTGATCTTGTGAAAAATGGAAAAATACATGAATTGTCCTAAGAGAAGAATTCTATATTAAGTTGTAGTGGAGCATAGTTTTGCAGGTTGTGTTAACCCAAATTGTTACTTTAAAAATCAGTTTATTAACTAAAGATTCAACTTGTAAATGTTGCAGAAATCGTTTCCTGAAGAAGACTGAATACTAGTAAATATAAAAGTAGAGGGAAGCACAAGACCCAAGAAAGAGACCTAATAAGAATTAGATAGTTGTGAACCTGCAACTCTGTCTATCAAAGGATTCAACTAGGGAAATACAAACACATTGCATCTTATGGAAAAAAAAGTTGAATATGTGTTTTGTTTTGTTCCTACATTATTTAGAAATCTCTTCTAGTTTTTCCTAGCCAGTTATATTCTTAATTCCAAATATTGAACATTTATCCTTGCAAAACTGAAATACTATATCAGTCAAATCTCTAAAACAAACTGATTATTAAGCCTAAACCTCTACAAAAAAACCTTGTTAAAACAAAAAAATGGAAGAAATTGAAAGGTTGTATATTTGGAATTATGCCTAGTTGTGAATCGTTTCTTTCAATATTAGCATTAATTAGGAGATGTTTGTAACCCATGTTTATAAAATTTAGGAGTTCAAATGTACATGTTAGTTTCTATATTCACTATGACAAATTCAATCTCTAAAATCAAGGAACCTTGCAACATGAACTCCCTAACTTTGCCAAGGCTACAAAGCACCTCAATTCCTTGAATACAATCAAAATTGGTTTGGTTAAAATGACCAATCAGGGTTTGGAAAATAAAAGCATGAGATACCTGGAATGACGCACAATAAAAGATATGAGCAAATGAGATCAAAATAGGCCTAAAAGAGTTTCACTATTAGTTGGACTTTGAAATTCATATTTTTTTTAACTTGTTTGTTTGGGATGTTTGTTTGTTCGATTGATTTAATTTTGATTCTTAGCATATAAAATTTACTTGCGCATCCCAAAACCACATATACCGAGGGGGATAAGTTGGCCCGTGCTAAACATTGGTTACTTTCTCTCCCAAAAGAACAAATATTTTTCTTGCATATGTCTTCACCATTGGAAGTTGATGTGGTTTTGGAAAAAAACAAATTTCAGTTTCCATTTTAGATTATCTATGTTTGATCTTGTGACAATGGCAAAATACACAATTTGTCATAAGAGAAGACTTCTATGTTAAGTTGTAGCAGAGCATAGTGTTGCAGGTTGTGTTAATCGAAATTGTTACTTTAAAAATTGGTTTATTAGCTAAAGATTCAACTTGTAAATGTTGCAGAAATTGTTTCCTAAAGAAGACCAAATAATGGTAAATATAATAATAGAGGGAAGTACGGGACCCAAGAAAGAGACCTAATAAGAATTAGATAGTCGTGAACCTACAACTTCGTCTATCAAAGGATTCAACTAGGCAATACAAATATATTGCATCTTCTAAAAAAAAGTTGAATATGTGTTTTGTTTTGTTCGATGTTTTTGAAAAAAAACTAAACCATGCATTATTTAAAAATCTCTTCCAGTTTTTACTAGCCAGCTATATTCTTAATTCCAAATAATGAACATTCATCCTTGCAAAACTAGAATACCATATCAGTCAAAGATCTATGGAAAAAATAATTTTTAATCCTAATCCTTTAAAAAAAACACTATAACACTGAGAATTCTAGCAAAACAAGCTCTTAACCAAAAATCACTCAAAAATTAACCCTGCAAAGGAAAAGTACTGAAATTCCCATAATTATATTCCATATTTCTCTGCCAAACATCTTTTCAGTCTCAACCTATTCACTAATGAGCTTCCCCTTATTAGGGCATTAGGTTTAGTGTGCCCCCTATGAGATTTAATCAACAAAAACCCAATGAAAGTTGTTGTCTTTTCCCTTTTCTAGGTATAAATGAGGCAACTTGTTACATATAAACTTACTATAGAAGTGACTCAG
This sequence comes from Pinus taeda, assembly GCA_000404065.3. Taxonomy (NCBI): domain Eukaryota; kingdom Viridiplantae; phylum Streptophyta; class Pinopsida; order Pinales; family Pinaceae; genus Pinus; species Pinus taeda. The sequence continues at coordinate 210,029 of APFE030785166.1, forward strand.
ATGACCTGTCTTCTAATACAAACTGGTTGGTTCTAGACAACAACCAGGAAAGTACTGCAATATAGACTAGATCCACAGTCTCCTATAGTTTAGCAAAAGTCCAAAAGATGTTCACAACCAAATCCACTATTAGAATGCATAGCCATTACTACCCAAACAAAAAATTCTGCATATTTCCATGCGAGTTTCTTCTGTGTTGATTCTATCATTTTTTATGTAACTAAAATCCACTAAAAACCTTACTAAAGAGAACTATGAACCTATCAACCCCCACCAGAGCAAGCCCTTGCTATTATGAACAATGCAAGAACCATGAGAATCGGCCACATAAAACCATAAAAGTCATTAGGTTCTTTGGACTCTTCGCTCCAAGAAACCATATGAGCCTCTTGATAATTATATCTTTAAGGTATAATCTCAAACGAATCGAACATTATAAACACTTAAAAATATATACTCTGCTCTATCACAATTTTTATAAGCTCACTATGCCTTTTTTATTTTCTGTTTGAGATAATGTACATTGGAACGAGACTGGTTCATTGTCTAGTTACAAAGAATTTTCCGTTGAGGAGTCGAGGGTTTCCATCATTGGATCTAGCTCCAAGAACATAGTCTTTGAACATGGAGAAAAGGTTCCCAAACATGGTTTACAAGATCATTGCAGTGAGATGAGAGGAACGAAAAGCTTGTGAGTGGAAATGACAGGTGTAGCTGCGTAAACGAAAAGGGTAGGCATAAAAATGTGAGTTCATATGGTGCACAAATGCCACTTGCAGAGGAAAATGTGAGGTGAACAGATTCAAAAGGAATGCCTATCAACATAAATATGTTTAGTCACTAGTACAATTTGGTTATGTGTTGCAATGGGACCACTCATTCATTGGATCCCAAACTTTGTAGCTATAAGTTTTCTTTAATCAAATTATCGATATGATAATCATATACAAATTCATATACATATGGATAACACATTTTTAGTCAGGATTCTATCCTAAACCCCCTAGATGCGTTATTAATGTATGTGGCCCTTTAAATAGTTAGTTAATAGTCAATCATTGCAAAAGTGGTCATATTTGTTAACAAGATCCAAATTGGTTGGTAGGATTTCATTATAGGTGGACCCACATGCAATGATTGTAAATATTTAAGAATTGTGATTGTATTTGGAGCATTGCTTTTGGAGGTTTCCCACTTAAAATACAACTGAGCATAACTCTATATTTTCTATTATCGAAAATTTATTTCTTAGGGTTTATCTCTCCTTCTTCTTTTTCTCTTTGGTATCCACTATATTTCACATGGATTACACTACAACTAGTATTAGAGCTCTTTCTTGTGCATGAAGTGGGAGATTTTTTGGGCACGAAGTGAGTTTTTGTTTCCCTTTTTGCTAATTTTTTATGGAGAAAATAGAATAGTAAAATTCAGGCTTCTTTTGAAACCTTTTGTGCATAATTTCAAGAATTTAATTCGAGAATTGAATTCTTCTGAAAAGAATACCCAAATTCCAAAATAAATTACCAAAATAGAGTTGAGGAAGTAAAGTCATGCTGACAATGTAAGATTTACAATTTTTCTAATATATTTTTTGGTAATGCCATGAATTTTGTAGATTGGATATATTTTGATGGAGAGCACAAATTGCAGGAAAAAAGGAGCTATTAGATCCATAAAATATGTGGACACTTATAATTGGGGTCATAATTTCTAGTATGAGAAGAATAGCAATTTTTTGACTACTTTACATTTTTTACCTCAAATACTACCTTGCACAAGTTATTTTTTGGTGAATTTAAGATATTTTTCTTAGGGTTATCAAGCACCTTATTTTTAGAGACATGTTTTGGAATCTTTAATAACACAAATAAATTATCCATCGGGTAAAACAACAATTGGAGAAGAATACACGCAGGAACTACACATGGTTTCACCGTGTTGGAATGCCCTATAATCACTATTGGTACCCCTTCAAGTAGTGCCACACTAGAAAGTACATGTATATTTAATATCACTTCCACATACCTTTGGGTATATAGGATTCCCCTAGGTATACTTGAAACCAACGCTAGATAAACTATTTAGTCATCTTGTTGCTATAGTGCATTGAGAATATCACAAAGGGAGACCATTCCCTAGTAACTAGGTAGTTGAGTAGTATGGCCAAGGGCATGGTTGAGGCTCCTTAGTTTGTTCCCTGAGATATTGGACTAAGTACTATTGTTGGATCTCACACTTATATATATATGAGATACATCCCCTAACACTCCCTTGTCCTCAGGACCTAGTAACCTTTTTCAATGAGGTCACCCATGAAGGAGATTACCTATAAACATCCTCATACTTCACCAAACAACATGAACACCCACTATGCTACAAATTAGTTGTAATCAATGGAAGTTCAACTTAAGTAATGTTATGGAAACATAAATGGGTTAGAAGATAATTTCAATGTGAACCTAGATGAGAGGTTTGATGACTTTAAAAAAAGGTTGATTGAGCAGTTGCCAAGTATGTTAGCTCGAATCATACTAGGAGAAAACCACATGGATACAAAACAAGTTGACCCATACTAAGAAGAAAATTCTAACTTAGGTCCATTTATCCACCCACAATATTTGTTAGGTCTACAAAACAACAGATCAATGGGTAAAAACATATAACATCATTCTCCTAAGGTGGAATTGAATAAGTTTGATGATTTTGATATGCTAATATGGGTCGCCAAAGGGAACATTACTGCACCCTCTATGGTATTATTGATGATATTATGAAACTTAGGATGGGGCTCCTATATTTAGATAAAAAACAATGCAATTGTGGGAATGACATTAAAAAACCTATTCATGCTACATTGCTTGGAGTCAATTTGTTAAATTTATCTATCCATGTTTTGAAAGGCATGCTAATTATTTTGGGTGAATTATCAAGTACACCAAATAGCTCAGTCACTAAATTTAGAGAATCATTTGAGAAATTATCCACTTGTATAAAGAACTTGAGATATTCCTTCTATACATAATGTTGCATCAGTAGTTTCAAGGAAAATATTCAAGAACAAGTTAGAAAGAAGAATCCTAATACATGGCTAGAATCATCTCAAAGGACCCTATCATCCAAAATGGTGATTAATGTGCAAATAAAAAGAACCAATCATGCCTCACACTCATCCTCCCCACAGTAATTCACCAAGCACAAATCCCACTCACCCCTTAAAGGTACAAATTTATCTCTAACATAAATGATAAACCACCAAAGTTGTGGACTATGCTACGATTACGATGAAGATTATGCTCTGGGCCACAGGTGTAAAGAAAAAGAAATCCAAATTGATATGAATACTCAAGCCTTGACAAAATACCTAATCACTAAATAGATAATAGCATTACAGGTTGAAGACGCCAACACTGATAATTGAGAAAATATTGAACCACCATTACCTCTTGAAGAATCCCTAGTCTCCCTGCATGCATTATTAGGCATTTCAACTCCACAAACATTGAAACTCATAGGCTACATCAAGAACTTGAAATTTATAGTCCTATTTTATAGTGGCAGTACTTATAATTTCATTCACAAGAGAGTCACAAAAGAAATCCATTATTTTGTAACCCGAATGTAAAAATTTCAAATCATTATATCATGAAATGTGTGGGAAGATGTGAAAATGTCAAACCCTAGATGGGATACTATCAACTCAAAATCCATACATTTTCAATCAACATGGGTGATTTTGATATAGTATTAGGCGGGAAAATGGTTATGCACATTGGGACCAGTCATAATGGATTTCAAATAATTCTATATGAGTTTCACTAAAGAGGTACATGTACACACCATTCAAGGGCTTCAGGAAGGATCTCCTAAAATAGTCAAATGTCATTGTATGGATGAGTTATTAAAGATAGGCCATTCTGGCATTATTCCCCAGATTAATGTCATATAGGTCATGGATAATATGACATAAAACATCCACCTAGATTTGTAGATATTTCTTAACAAAAATCATCAGGGCTTTGAGACAACAAAGCATTTACCCCCTCTTGAGTAGAGCATGACCATGGAATTCCCCTAATTCCAAGAAGTCAACCATCAAATCTATTTCATTATTGACACCCTTTTGCAAAAAATATTGAATTAGAAAATATCATCAGGAACTACTAGAGACAGGGGTCATATGTCCGAGTACAATCCCTTACTCATCACTAGTAGTCATGGTGTTAAATAAGGAAGGAACTTGGCACATGTATCTTGATTTTAGGGCTCTCAATAAGTTAACAATTAAGGACAAATTTCCCATCCTAGTTATTGACAATCTCTTGGATGAACTTCATGGAGAAAAGTTTTTCAATAAGCTCGATCTATGTTCAAGATACCACCAAATCATGATGAAATAGGTAGACATCCTAACACAACTTTAAGAACACATGAGGGTCATTATGAGTTTCTAGTGTTTTCTTTCAATCTTTACAATTTTCATTCCACTTTTGAAAGCCTCGTTGGACAAGATTTTCAAACCTTTCCTACACAAGTTTGTTTTGGTACTCTTTGATGAAATATTAATCTATAGTAAAGCATGGGAATCACATATAGAGAATGTTAATAAGTGCTTGTAATTAATGATAGAACCAATTATTTCTGAAGCGCTCCAAATGTAGTTTTTGGGATCTTGAAGTTGAATATTCATTAAGGGAATTTTAAGGTAAAAAATGTGTCTCAAAACAAAAAATGTAGTAAAAAAATTAACTTTAAAAGAACCAATAGGATTCAAGATGATGATGTCATCCATAGGGGTAAATAGTTTGGAGGGAAAAACTAGAAAACTACATTTTTAATTGTATTTTTGGTTTATCTCCTTATAAATTTACTCAAATGTCAAGTGTAGACTACCATTGGTTGCAATATTAAATCTCACATCCAATGAGTACCCACTTTGCATACTTCTGAGTAGACCCACATCGAAAAAATTGAAAATATACGAATAATACATGAACACACTTTTTTCATGTATTTTGATTTTTTTTCAATGTGGGCCTACTTAGAAGTTTGGAGAGTGGGTATTGGTTGGATTTGGAATTTAATTCTGGATCTAATGAGTGTCTACACTTGACATTTGAGTAAACCTATAAGGAGATAAGTCGAAATTACAATAAAAAATAGTTTCATTTTTTTTTTCTCTTTAAAAATTCATAACTCTTATTATTATTTTTACTATTATTTTATAATTTTACTTATGAGGTCCATTTTAGAAATCAAAATTCCCCTAATGCGAGCCATATTGTAAGTTAGGAAGGAGTATGATTTGGTCTCAAGAAAGTGGAGGCTACACAAGATTGTCCATGTCCCAAAACATTGAAGAGATTGAGTGGATTCTTAGGACTTCTAAGAAACTATAGGAAATTTATGAAAATTATGTCAAAATTGAAGCTCCCATACCTTAAATCCTTAAAAGGAACAACTTTATCTAGAGTGAGGAAGCCACACATGCATTCACTACCTTAAAGGAAGTCATGTATTAGCATTGTGTGTTAGGCCCCTATAATACTAGTGTATTTCCTCATTTTTATTGTCGGTGTAGCCCCCTTATTGTTATTGTTGTGCCCATGTAGCCCCAATATTGTTATTATTGTGCCCCATAGAAGTGCACTATTGTTATTGTTTTTCCCTTACATTATTATTGTTATGTCAACTTTGATTATATTGTGACTCTTTAGACTCCTATATAGAGAAAGGAGGTTTTTTCATTTGAATCATCCACGAATTGTTCATTTGTGTAATGTAAAGGAGGTTTCCCTATCAAAGAGGCTAATTTTGGAGTCGTTGATCTATATCTTCTTATATTTGTGAGCTGGTTGCATAACATTGGTATCAAAGCTTTGAATTCTAGGGTTTTACTTCTTTAAACAGGTCATATTGGCATTTTCGCTGTAACTTTTCTTCTACGAGACTTCAGAAGCTAAAATTTTACCACATGGAGAGGAAATATTAGATAACATTGTGTAAAAATTTCAGATCCTGATTCACTATATTTTCGGAGATATTCTCTAAGGAAGTTGGGGTTTTGCGGGCTCCAGAATTCTATCTCAAACAGGTGACCTAGGGAAAGTCATCATAACTGTTTTTCTATGGGGCTTCAGAAGTCGAAAGTTTTACCACGTGGGGCCAAAATAGGAGAGAAGCGCGTTTAAAAATTTAGATCTTGGTTCGCTAAATTTTTGGAGATATTCTCTGAGGACGTTAGGGTTTTTGCGGGCTTCATAATTCTGTCTCAAACAAGTGACCTACTAAACATCGTCATATCTCTCGTTTCAGGCATCAGAATTGAATTTGGTAAAAGGTGGCTAAAAGTGCATAGACTGCAGTGTTTCATGTAGCAATTTCAGGGTCGAAGGTTCAAACAATGACATGTGGCATCTCGTACAACTTCACTCTACTGAACTAATCTATAATACGGTCATCATGGTAGATTTGGCATAACTCTTTCATGAAGAATCTAATTTCGATCAGATTTGTGGGGTTGGAAAGAGGACTCAGAGAGATACCATGGGAATAAATTTTAGAACTTGGAGCTCTGAAATTACATAGTTAAAATCGTTTCAAGATTGAGCTCTCAAAAGCATGAAAAAGGTGTGTATTTTTTTTTTTAATTGCGTCACTTTTGTTTGAAAAGCCAGTTTGAAGTGATTCAAGGGCATAGTGAAGCATAGATATCATTTTTATTATTTCAAATGCCTCGAAGTGAGAAAATGGAAACACCTAGTAAGCAAACAAAAAGTTATACTATGATGCATGAAGAAGAGGAAGAAATGAAAAATGATATATCAAAATTACGAGACCAAGTGCAACAAATTTCACTCTCACAAAAAGTAACAGAAGCAAAGATGGATGGTTTGAAGAATGCCATGGAAGCTAAGATTGATGGTATAGAAGCAAAATTGAAAGGAAACATGGAAGATTTGAAGAAAGATTTGACAAAGTTTCTATAAGAAATGCTTCCTAATAGCGAAAAGGTAGTAGAAGAAACTCATGAAGAGAACAAAAGAAATGTTAATCATGATTTCATAGACTCTAACGTTGGATTGAAGACTCAACATATTCTAAAGATTGATATGAGGAAGTTTGATGGCAAGGATCCTGTAACATGGATACTACAGATGGAGCAATATTTTGATCTCCATAATGTGCAAAATACATAAAATGTATGCTTTGGAACTTTATATTTAGAACCTAATCAGTTTATATGGTATCGATGGATTTGCTCTCATAAACAAATTGTCACTTGGTCAATTTTTATGGAGGAATTGATAACACATTATGAGGATACAAAGTGAAACACCTTCTTTAGCCAATGGATAAATCTAAAAAAAAAAGGGTTCAATGGTGGATCACATTCAGGACTTATAAAATTGAATATAAGGGTAAATGGTATTCTAGAGGAGCATACGATTGATGTCTTCATAGGAAATTTAAAGGATAACATCCAACATGAGGTTTGCCTTTGGGAACCTGATTCACCGGAGAAGGCATTCAGGTTGGCAAGAAAAATTGAAAGAAAAATTATGGCAACAAGAAATCATACCACTCACAACTATAAATATGGAAGTGTTGTTGCTCCTAGCCTTCCACAACTTAGAAGGTTGACACCCCCACAATTGGCAAGAAAAAAAGAAGCAAGAGGGCTTTGTTACAGTTGTTGTAACAACCCTGGTGAAAAGTTCATGTAATAAAAGTTAATAAAGGTAAAATAAGACCACATGTAAGGGAAACATATGCCAAGATGAATGTTGAGCAAAGGTATCCTATTGGGCATCACTGGATGTGTGTTTTGGCTAAGGAAATTGGAGAAGGCTGAGGCAAAGGCATTAAAAGGCAAAACAACATTTTTGGCACACTTATTTATGAAAATAAAGGAAATTGGGAGAAAATGAAGGTAAAAGATCACAGGTTGCATGTGAGGAGGAAATTGAAGGAAAATAATGGAAACTGGGACATTAGAGGCCTCATTAATAAAAAGGCTTATGAAGATCAGTTGGCAAGCTCTTGGCTTAGGCTTGGCCAGTATAGCCTTTTGTCAGTTCAAGTTTGCAGCGCTCTCTCTCTCTCTCTCTCTCTCTCTCTCTTGGTCACTTAGAGTTTTCTTGGTGCACTCTAACTTTGGATCAAGGAAGGAAAATCAAGAAAAGGGAAAGGAAGGAAAGAAAGGATCGAGGAAATGAAAGTAGGTTCAAGCAACTTCAACAAGAATACTTGCAGGGAACATTTTTCATGTTTGATTTCCTAGCTTGCTTGGACATGCATGGCTTTGCATGTTGGTGTATGGTTCTCTTATTGTCGGTGGCATGGTTTTATCGGGTTATGACAGTGGTTTTCAACCTAGCCTTGCCTTTTTCCGGATGCCATGGTATATTGGGAAGTTTATTTCGGTTTTTGAGCTTTGGTTTGTCGGATGGATTTCTGATCTGATTTAGAATATTAGATTGATGTTCTAAGATCCTCCTAATATCAAAAACAAAATGCTTTCATTGTGCTTAACGATTCATGAAATTTTTGCAAGTGAAATGAAGAGTTTTTATGTTGATTTTGTAGAAAAACTTGTAGATTCACAAGCTAATGCAATTTGCTAAAGAAAGAGACAAGAATCTACTTTTTCTCTTTAAAACGGAAGCCCATAAATATCGAGCCAACAATAATCAATAGAAGAAGAGAATCAAAGGCACATAACTTAATAAATATCCTAGGAAAGCCACAACTCAAAACCCCACTATCTATTTTGTATTAATCCAAAAAATCAAGATGAAATTACAATGCTTGTTCTCTCTAGAACAATCCTAGCACTCAGCAAATTCAATCTCCAACTCATAAGAAAGCTCAAGGCCAATTCATAAGCTTTCCAAGTCTCTATTCCAATGTGTAATTCCTATGAAGGATAGCTTGTATTTAAAGGGAAATAAAGCCTCTAAAAATAGTGCAATCCCTCAAGGATCAGTTCTTGAATGCATGCTCTATCAGTGCAACTTAGAAAAATCTAAAACAAATAGTACATTGTTGTGGTGAAGTAAAATTCTAAGTGCGGACACAAACAATTCCACTAGCTCGACAATGGGTCTAGCCACAAACAAGACATTGTATGGAATATTTCCTTAGGTTAGAACCAATTAAGAGGGCCTACCTTTTAGTACGCTTATCTCGTTTGTGATGACCTTGCTTGCTCACTCCAACTATCTCCCGTTTCCTTCTTCGAACACCTGAAACAAGTAAACAACAACAAACAACAATCGTGATAATAGACAAATTGTAATTCAACCTACTTAACAAGTCAAGAAGAATTAAGACATAAACATGTGAGATGGCACATTATTTATGAAATCAATTGATAGTTGAATATATATTAAATCAAGAAGAGATTACAACCATTATCTTGACGTTGTTGTTCTCCTTCGACAAAACCAGGTTCCCACACACTTCCGTTAGCACTCCATGATGGCCTCAACAATGATATTTTTAAGTCTCTTCCCTTTAATCTTCACACTAAACCAAATTCACACTTCTCCCTCACACACAACTAGAGATCTACAACTATGGGTAACTTGTTGATCACTCCAAACTTAATTAGCACTAGCACACCAATATTAGCACTAGCTTGTGCTTGGGAAAAATGGAGGTTTATATAGCATGAATGGAAGGGAGATGGTTCCTCTTTTCATGGGAGAAGGTCTTATCTCTTGAGGTAGTTCCATCCTTATAGGGGAAAGGAGCCCAAACTGACATCCTCAACTCCATCCGGCCCAACCATCTACTAGAATTCTGTTACGAAGCTTTTAAAGCTGGAAGCTTCGGCTCCTTATTTAAAAAACTTTCCAAAATAGGATCGGAACGACTGGAACAAGGCTCAGTCGCTCCGGTCGGCGCTAGGGACAATTCTAATCCCTGCATATTGGTGTGAGGAGAACAAAGGTCATTAACATTGGTCTTGTAAACTGGGAAAAACAAAATATTTTTGGGAAATGATGCAAAAGGGGATTGTTCTGCTCATGAAGAGGGACATAATGGGAGTTTCTTCATGAAGGGAAAGCATGTAGGGTTCACTGTAGAGATCCTCCAGGATGAAGGAATGGGGAGTACAGGGACAGTGACAAAATGCTTTGTAACAAATGCCCCCTAAAGCATGAAGGCCGAACTAGAGTGAGGGATGAAATGCTTTATGAATTAGTATGGTGAGCCAAAGTTTGTCATTGGAAAACCTACAAGCAAGTACAGATACATATACATAACTGAAAACTCTGTCAAATGATACATGAATCGTGGTATGGATGCAACAATCCAAAGAATGATCATGTAAATGCATCTAGGCATGGGCACAACCATCCGATAAAGAGGATCATATTGAAACCAAGGTATGGTCGCAACCATCCAATAATGAGAAGGATCACATATGATAACTCATGTATGGTCGCAGCCATCCATATGATAGAGACATGTATATTTACATAACCATGTCACACCGCTTTGCAATCTGGAATTTTGTAATCTGAGCCCAGGGTCTTACGCTCCAACACGACCCGATCAAAGTACAAATTTTAACATGTGAATAGATGTGTTGACGTCAAACATGCTAAAAAATTGCTTGATTACTAGCGGATGATGTGAACTGTTAACAAGCACGAGAGAAACAACCAATAATACAATGGTCCTCAAGGTACTATCAACACAATTCACGGAATGTGAATAAAGGAACTATAGTCGAACACTCGTGAAATCACTCGATCGAAAGTCAATGATGTAGACTTGTTGTTGAGTGCGAAGAACTTGCCATTAGAGCATGCAAGCTCTAAGGCACTGGAAGGGAGTCTCTCGGTTAACTTCCCTGATAATGAGTTGAAGTTGACAGGAAGCGACTGTGTCGAAGGAGGGCCATAATGTATCCGACATCATCGACACGAGACAAAGGGATGCAAAGTGATTTTGGATGATACAAAGAATCAGGGGTAAGTGTAACTGAAGAAAGACAACTCTTGAACATATTGGTGACACGATTAGAATTTTGGCAGCTTTTGGATCCATAAGATCGGTGGTCATGATGATGTGGCAGAGATCAAATGGAAGGCAAAAATGAATAGCCTAACTCGGGAAGGTCAATGATGAAAAGGAGGATATCCCAACCCAAAACGAAACAGAAAGTTTCATGTTCAAGAGTGAGCTGCCGACACAACTGATTATATTTCCATATTTTCCCCCACCAGCAAGTACCCCAATTATTTTTAATCACAAGCTTGAAGGAGATAGCATATGCTTGCACTGTAAGTTCATCCTTTGGACAAAGCTGACCTAGTAAGTTTAACGATCCCTAGCAAGGAGAAGCTCATGTTCGTCATGGTGAAGAATCCGATGTCGTTTAATATTTTAACGAGTTCGACAAAGGTGTAACTCGGTATGTTTTTCATGTTTAGAGAGTTTGAAAAAGACACGGAAAAGAAAACTTCACATGGTCCCTTTCCATACATTTGTGTCTCTCAAGCCCGAAAAGGTAGAAAAGATGCTTGAGAGAACCGCTTGACCATTTCAGTCAAGGAGCACCTTTTTCATAAATAATGCATCCCAACCCGAAAAAGGGGTAAACGTATATTGGGCGCATGGTGTTTTGCATCTGTTAAGGGCTTCGCTATCTTTTCGTGGTTAAAGGGTCGGAAAATAACTTGAAAACAGATTGCCCATTTTATTCTCTTTTATGAGTTAGAGAGGAAAAATACTCGACAATATTTTCATTTGAGTTTTACGATTCGAGAAAAGAGTTAAAACGTGACTCGACATCATCGTTGAACATCCATCACCTGTTGCTACGCAAAAAGGTAAAGTGCATTATCCAATTCTTGAGGCAAAATAGGTCAAAAATAATTAAAAAGCCCTAATATTTCATGAAAAACTGAATAAAAGGAGGGAAAAGTAAATATATTTTACCATGTACCATTTTACCTTGTTGTGAAAAACTTTTCACCCACTTTTGCCCTAATTTTTCAGGAGCAGATTGCGGGAGATCTGGGAGGTCATTCTCCAAGCCGCTAGTTGCAGGTAAGAGCCAAGTCCCTAAGCTCCATTTCCATATTTTTTATTCCTGTTTTCATCCATTTTTTGGATTTCTGAGGGAGGTTTTGGCAAAAAAAATTCACCTTCGGTCGACGCGATTTCCGAGCACAGAATCGCCAGGCGAGGGTGGTTAAAATGCCCAATCGCATTGTCAGCGCAACTATTTTTAAAACGAGCACGTCGGCACCGTGAATAGGGAAAAAGCCATTTTCCTCTCAAATACACCATTTGAATCCAATTTTCACTTGCCAAAAATGCTTATTGACTTGAACACATGGTTTTTGCAGGAAAGAATCGTCGAAAATGGTAGACTGGAAAGAACGTGAGCACGAAGATGTGGACACTTAAGCAATGAATGATCAAAATTGCTTGAACGCCTTGAGGATCTATGGGCTCCTCAAGTTCTTTCTCACACCAAGGATGCCGACTCAACTTGAGCTGCTTCGATACCTGATTAGTCTCTGGGACATAAATCAAGAAATATACATCATTGGTAACTAGGAGCTGGAGTTAGAAACTTCAGACATATATTTCATCACAGGACTATCCCAGAGAGGGGAACCAGTCAACCTATATGGGTCACGAGTGATTGGGGCAAGCATATCCATGCTACTTGATGAACATTGCCCTGAAGCCATCAAATCCAAGAGCAGCAAGATTGAGACTTCCATTGTGCGAGATCTGACACTGAGAGTGTTATTGTTGACTATCAACAGAGTGGCGGGGTCCCAAGCAATGCACGAGACTAACACGTCAAAATTTCTATATCTTATCGACTGTAAAACACCTATGATCTTCAATTGGGCGGAAGCCATGAAAATCAACATAAAACGCCAACTAACAAAAGCTAAGGCGGGGAATTTGAAGCAATTTTGCTTCAAATCTATACTAGTGACCTTTTTCTTGGAACGAGTGTCGTTGTTCCTGCTATCACTTAAGAAGAAATTTCTAAATTGTTCACATCAGTTTGATTGTGAAGGTTACGTGTTAGTCCAAGTTCAGTTTTTCCATGTTCAATGTAGTGTCTAAGTCTTAGGAGTCTTGGTGGTATGGTTAAATAAAGGTCAATAATCCATTCTCATTCATCACTGGTCCCACAACTTGCATATATTCCCTATATCAAGTTAGTTTTAAGGTTTTTATGTGTTACAAAGTAGTTTAGGCATTTTTGTAGCGCGAAATCCAATGTAGGTGTTTTCATAGCGCAAAAGCCAGAATTTACAGGCTGCGCTACGAAATCGGGGATTCGTGCGGATCCGTAGCAAATCTTGTCCATCTGTCATATCTATCAAGAACTGTTATGTCTACATCATCAATTTTCATCTTACACACTTCGCCTATCATGTCCAACCGCTTATCTTCATCATTAGAATCGTTAGGCACCTTGGTACGCTTGGGTTGCAAGTTCCAAGAAAAGCCAAGCACTCACAGTCATGATTTGTGTTTGGATTCATGCGTAAGGAATAAATTGTTAGCCATTCAATTTGAATTCCTTGAAAATTAGGCGAGACAGTTTTCAAGTGAGGCAGCTTTTAAGAAAGGCAGCGATCGAAAATTGAGACAATGCCAGTCTTTCAAATTTTCATTTTGCTGGAATCCCATGGAGAGGACTATAGAAAGAAAGGAGCACAGGTCAGGCAGGTGTTTGAGGAGTGAACCTGAAGGTTTAGACATTATCTTAAAGAACATAGAAGTTGAACACGCATTCAAGCAGGTTGGCTGTTGGAATTTTTGTGAGAAACTTCAAGGAGGTCATGCGCAAGTCACCAAGGAATTTGCCTTGAATTTCACAGGATTGAATTCGAAAATCGGGGTTCTTGAATTGCCAATCTCGCCAGAAGTTATATCTGTAGTCACTGAGATTCCAAGGGGACAAGAAATATGGTTTAAAAATTTCAAATTTGATATGACCCCCTGCAAAGAATTTCTGAAGCCAAAGTTCCTTGATTCAGATTTTAACAAGTCTGTGCCCAGATATTTTGTCAAGGACTCATATGCCAATTTACTTACCTGCATACAAAGGTACTTTACCTGTGAGGGGAGGTATCATAAGGTGTATTCATATCACTTCAAGCTTCTGCTGCATTTCACAGGAAATATATCTCTTGATTTACCTTTCTACTTGTTTCGTAGCCTAGGCAAAATGTGCGACAAGGTTCAACTAAAGAAGGAAGCCTGTGAGACCTCATTGTTTCACCACGACTTAGTCAAGTTGATTGTTTTGCATGAGCTCCAGAGAATAGACAGGGACTGGCCCATGTTCATATTTATGTCTGGCTTCAAGAATGAAACTGGCCTCAGTCCTCAAGCTGTGAAAAATTCTCCACCATCAACTGGTCATCGTGCAGAAACAAGATCCAGGAGATTTTTAAAATCGAAGGCTAGGAAACAGGTAAAGGAGCCCACCAGAACACTAATAATCCAAGACACTCCCCAACAATCCCAGAAAGAGAAAACTCAGATCAAAGAGGGTATACATGAATCATCTACAGGTGAAGTAGTTCAGAGAAGAATGACTAGGAGCCAGTTAGCTAAAGAAAAAGGCAAGACAATGGTTACTGAGGAAAGCCCGATTTCAAAGGGAAACTTGAATGACTTACTGCAAGCTATTGATATTGAATAATCTCCCCTGGTTCAAGCAGATTTGCTAGAATCAGGTAAAGACAAGACCAAAAAGATCAAAGCCTCGAAAAAGCTCAAGTTTGATGATCAGGTTGCTAAATTTGTCTTTAAGCCAAGAAGACCTGTAACGAGGTATTTAAAACAGGTACAAGAGATGCTACTAGAAGCAGGTGAAACAAAGGAGATTGCAAAAACTCATGAAGGACCTGTGACTTCATCAGAAACATCATCACAACTGCATAAAGAAGATAGAAATAAGACAGTTATCTCTCAAGAGAAATATAGTGTTGAAGAGCTGAAAAATAAGTTGAGGTTAGCAAATCTCGAAATTGCTAGACTGAAGAAAGCCTCAAGGAAACATGCAATCAAGGAAGCTCATTTTAATAAAATGGAGGCCCTGTGGGAAGACAAAACAATTTCGATACCCGAGGTGGTCGACTGTAATGCCCAATACTATACCTAGATAGTCCCTACAATAAAGGAAGCAGAATTCATCAGAAAAGTTAATACGAAACTGAGACCTGGGATCAGAGTTATGAAAAGGAAACTTGAGGATTTGAAGATACAACTAAGCCAGAGGGAAAGATTTCCTTAGCTAAGGAAAGTCACACATCAAGTAAGGTTAAGTCCCAAATTTTGATGATTTACCGTGTTCAGTTTTGAATAGCTTCAGGGCAGTTGAAAAGGACATTTCAATATAAAGAGGCTTAAGATAGTCAAATTTTGGCATTAAAACCGTGTTTTTGTGATTACACAGTAGTTTCGTAGTGCACTACAAAACTGTTGTAGCTGCATAATTAAACTCAGTCGACCAATTTTGAGTGACTGAGGGGAAATTTTTTGAAAGGGAATTTCAGAAAAGGATCATTTACAATGTGCAAGCAATCAACAAGGGCAAAACAAGCGGAGGAAAAATATATGAACTCTAAGCTTTTTGTTATACAAATGATCACTGCTAGTATTGTCCATGACATTTCAAACAACGTTGAAGAGGTTTTGTCTTCACACAGATATATGGGAAAGGTCTACAACACATGAAGAACATGGCACTCCAATATATTTTTGTGTAATCAAAGGAGAACAACATGGTTAATTGGTTCCAAATATCCTTGAGGAAACCAAAAGCAGAAAAATAGGGGCAGTTTCCTACTTCCCAGCACCAATAAAGGGATAAGACATTAAGGGCCAGTAGAGAGTTTCAAACATCCACCAAAGCTAAATTGAAGGAGACCACTTGTCAGAGAACGAGTTTTGATTGTAATAAATACTATCACTAACATGATGTGGAGTTAAACTCCTAATTGTCTTAGGTTTCTAGAACTTCCAGTTAGCAGTTAGTTGCATTTAATAGTTAGTTTAAAGTGTTAATAGGTGTCATAATAAGATGAATTCGAGTTCCCCTCATGTTGGAGGAGGAATCTTAGTTATGTAGAGATCTCTATATATAGCAGAACATCTGATGTACAAAGGGTTGGAAAATTATTGAGAAAAGCTCTCATATTGTGCTTTTTGTAAAGACTCAGTTTTCTAGTAATACAGTATTGGCCTTGCTTCTCAGGAATTAGAAGGAATTCGATGTTCTGAATGTCTTGTGTTGTCTTTTTCCTATTATCTACAATGTTATGAATGTGTGATTACTTAGAAATCACTAACAGTGCTCTAATTTCCTTCATACATTTGTAAACTGTGTTGGTCCTCTATGTGTTTGGTGTATTCTACATATGTTGGATTCTGAATGCCCTGACTTCTAGGCAAAGCTAACTTTACTGTCAATACTGAAGCAAATCTGACTCCATAAGCCCAATGGATACTCTCTAATTGTGTT
Organism: Pinus taeda; assembly: GCA_000404065.3. Taxonomy (NCBI): domain Eukaryota; kingdom Viridiplantae; phylum Streptophyta; class Pinopsida; order Pinales; family Pinaceae; genus Pinus; species Pinus taeda. The sequence continues at coordinate 226,557 of APFE030785166.1, forward strand.
TCAACCTCTTATACTTGTTCATTTTGTTTCATAGATTTAGCCATCTTATTCATTATCCAAATCTTTAATCTTGTGAGAGAGCCTTCTCAGGTTGGGGAGGCTAAGCCTCAACCTAAAGTAGGTTTGAAATAGTTACTTAAAGTCTACCTGATCACAGCAGCCTATCAGGGTCTGATCTTGAGATAACATTTTGGTGCGTCTGCCGGGGGCCTGAAGATTAATCATTCTCGATATTAAGAGACTGAACTTCTTAAGGTAGCAAGAGCTCATAAGACTTTTCGAGGCTGCAATCTACCTTGGTGACTCCATACATTTGCAAAAGTTTAAAAGGTGGCTTCGAGAGGGAGATATACACAGAGCAATCCTGACCCAGATCCACCTACTCATGTGGACAATCCCAACACCATTTCAAGGAGCAGGCAAAGATTTATTGAAACACCAGGTACTCCATCTTATTCAAAGTCTTTGCTCTCTGAATTTTCAAGAAGTCTTGAGGACAAAATAGTTGATGACAAAATTCATGAGGTATTGTTTAGATCAAAAAACGAAGAAGAACTCATTGGAATTATTTTAGATTTGCAAAAAAGAGGGATTGATACTTCATCTTTAGTGTCACAAAAAGATAAAGAGGAATTTTGGGAAGTTGTTACTTCTGAGTTATTGTTAGAAAAGGAAGACTTAGATAAACTCAAAGAGCTTGATCCTTTTGAAGTCTTAATTAAATCCAAAGCCGGTTTACCACTGCCAGATTGGAGTGCATTTGTCACTGGTTTACAAAGCCCAAGTATCTCATCCAGATAATCCACATCAGTATCTCATCCTCAGCTTCTGTTAGTCCTAGCAGTTCTCAAACACCAAGAAATCCACCTCGTATCACTATTGTTCCTTTTGTCTCTTTAGTACCTGTCATCACTGCTCCTCCCTTAGTCATGGCCGTACCTGCTAGATACGCTCCACTAGCACTCCCTACTGTTTTGCATGACCTTCCTAGCAAATATGCTGCACGAATTCCAACCTGGGGTGGTGATGAAGAAATCACAGCAGAAGAACATGTAGACAGATTCAATGATTTTGCTGATAAAGAGGAAGTTGACGATGAAGATGTGAAGCTAAGATTATTTGCACAAACCTTTGTCGGGGAAGTTAGAAAATGGTTTAAAGCCCTTCCAGCTGGAAGCATTCATAATTGGGGAGAGTTTGAAGACAGTTTTATGAGGAAATGGGGAAATAGAACTAATCTGGTTCAAGCTCTTACTGAATATAATAACCTTAGAAGGTCACCTGATGAAACCGTTCAAAACTTCTCCAAGAGGTTTAATAAAGGGTTTAATTCCATCCCAGTCCGTTTGAAACCTCATGAGGCCTTGGCACAGCTGAGATACGCCGAACCATTTGATTCTGACTTCTCTTTGTTACTCAGAGAAAGAGACTCTGGTACTCTTGCTGACATGAAAAATGATGCAATTAAAGTAGAGGTGAACATGGTTGTTGCTGAAAAGTCAAAGATGGGAAAAGCAAAACTGAAAGAAGAAGAGAAACCTTCCTCTTCAGCTCCAAAAGATAAAATTGATTCAATGATGAAGACCATGGAGAAGCTGATGGATCGGTTGGCTCTTGGAAATACCTCTGCTCCTCCAGTGCAACAGGAGCCTCAATTTAGAAATCCTCAGTTCAGGAGACCTCAAAATCAACAAAGGCCAAGGGAAAATAGGAATCAACAGCCTGATCCTCCAGTAAGACCTCCTTTCCAGCAGAACTTAGTTGATGAGGAAGATGACCCTAAAGTTCCTGAAGAATCCATCCATTGTCTTGATGAAGAAGTGTCATGAATTTTCTTGACTAAGGAAGAACATGATGAATCCAGTATGACCAAACAAGGAGAGGAGCCTTCAGACTATTTAAAAGGTTATCAACACGCTATCTTTGAAATGCAGAAATAACACAATCTCAGGAATTGAAATGTACCAATTACAGCAAGCAAAGCACAACCCAAGAAAGATGCTTCAATGGCTGTTGAAGACAAGAAGGACAACCTAAAGGCTGTTGAAGGTAAAGCTGACTCTCCATCTGGTAAAGGAGACATTCAAACTCCATCTCCTACTAAAGAAGTTGAAAAAACTATTTCTGTTTTTAACCTTGAGAATGAAATTGCGAAAATCAAAATATCTGTCCCTTTTAGTGAAATCCTCAAGGTAGATAAATACAGAAGTAAGATTGTAGAGATGCTTAATTCACAACCAGGAGTAGCTGATATCTTAAATGTGCAAGAGGATAATCCTATTATTTACTTGGGTCCAAGACTTGAAGATGAATAGAATGAGGAATTTCCTCCTTTCTACATAAGCATTAGCATTCATGATATGACCTTACACAATGCTATGCTAGATTCGCGGGCATCTCATAATCTTATGCCCAAGGTAATCATGGAAAGGTTGGGGTTGCAGGTGACCAAACCATATTCTCTTTTGATTCAAAAAGAGTTCAATGCATTGGTTTGATTAAAGATGTTGTTGTGGGGCTAACTCAAATTCCAGCAAAGACAATTGTCATGGAGATTGTTGTGGTTGACATTCCACCTAAGTTTGGGATGCTGCTTTCAAGATCGTGGGCAGCAAAGATCAAAGGCATGATGCAGATGGACCTTACCTATGCTACTATCCCTGTTTTTAGGGAGCAAAGGAGGTTGTATCGGGAGACCAGAATGGCTTATATGGTAAGCAAAAAAGACAAACCTCAAAATTTTCCTATTTATTCATTTGATACTGGTCTCAGATCAGCCATTCTTTTCAATGAGTTAGTTGGAGAGGAATCAGGGGAGAGGCTTTCAGAAAATCAATGCCAAGGAGATCAGCAAGAAGATGAAAAAGAGACAATAGGCTGGTGGTGATTATACTTTGATGGATCAGCAGGAAGAGAAGGGGCAGGAGCTGGGATTTGGATCACAAGTCCAAATGATGAAAGTAAGTTTTTATCCTACAAACTAAATTTTGATTGCACCAATAATATGGTTGAATACGAATCTTTGATTTTGGGCTTAAAAGCTTTGCTAAAGTTGAAGGCTAGAAACATTGTTGTTTGTGGAGATTCTGAATTAGTGATTAAACAAGTAGAAGGTGTGTATCAAACCAGAGATGTAAGGATGAGAGCATACAAAAATTTAGTATTAGATATGTTGGAAAAGTTTCAGGCTCATTCCTTCACTATCAAAACCAGAGACCAAAACTCTATTGCAGACTCCCTTGCTGTTTCCGCTAGTTTATTCATTGTTCCTATGCATTCTTCTGGAAAATATGAAGTGGAGGTTTGTCATCGACCAACTATACCAGATAACATCACAAATTGGAAAGTCTTTGAGGACGACTAGCAGGTAAAGAATTTCATTGAGTTAAAGGAAGAGTTTGACAGCACTCAAATGGATCAAAAAATATGTTTGTGGAGTCAAAGGAAAAGTCTGAAGTCTTGCAATTAAAAAATAACCTCATACCTAAGGGTCTCATTCCTCTTGAGAAATTGTTTGATCAAAATGATGTGTTTAAAGCTCCAAAATTGTAGGCTAATGAGGAAGAGGTAGAGCGCTGTAATTTAGGGAATTCAGTTGTACCTAGGATGGTTAAGATTTCGAAATTTCTTTCAGCTAATATGAAGGCTAAATACATTGAGATGATGAAAGGTTTATTGATGTGTTTGCATGGAGCTATGCTGATTTAAAACAATATGATTCTTATGTTATCCAACATACCATTCCTATTAAGGAGAATGAGAAACCTTTCAAGCAGAAGTTAAGAAGAATTAATCCTCTTCTTATGCCATTGATTGAAAAGGAAGTCAAGAAACTCTTTGATGCTAAAATCATTGTTCCAATCAGATTCTCAAATTGGCTTGCTAATTTGGTTCCAATTAGAAAGAAGAATGGATAGATCAGGTTTTGTATAGACTTCAGAAATTTGAATAAAGCTTCATTGAAAGATAACTATCCTCTTCCTAAAATGGATTTAATTTTGCAAAACATTGTTGGTTCACAAAGGATGTCTATGCTTGATGGTTTCTCAGGGTAAAATCAGATTCTTGTACATCCAGATGATCAAGAGAAGACAACCTTCACAACGCCATGGGGAACATTCATGTACGCCAAGATGCCTTTTGGTCTCATGAATGCAGGGGCCACTTTCCAAAGAGCAATGGATATTGCTTTTGCTGAAGAAAAGGATAAATCAGTGGTGGTTTATCTTGATGATATCACAGTCTTTTCAAAGAGAGAGGAAGACCATTTGAAACACCTTGAAAGAATTTTGCCGAAATGTAGAAGATTTGGTATTTCTCTAAATCCCACTAAAAGTATTTTCGCTTTAACATCAAGCAAACTTCTTGGTCATATCATTTTTGAAGAAGGAATTAGGATTGATCCTAATAGAGTTATTGCAATTCAAAATCTAGATTTGCCAAGAAGTAGGAAAGAGATTCAATCCTTTCTTGGAAAAGTGAACTTTGTTAGACGCTTCATTCCTAACTTTGCTGAGGTTGTCAAGAATATAACGAAGATGTTGAAGAAGGGAGTAGACTAAAGCAAAGAAATATTTTGAGGAAATCAAGAAGGCACTCACACAAGCACCAGTACTTATCAGCCCAGATTTTACCAAGGAATTCCTTATTTTTACATTTGCTTTTGAAGATACAATTGTTGGAGTTTTGCTGCAAAAAGGAAATCAAGGTGTTGAACAACCCATTTCTTTCTTTAGTAAGACATTAGCAAATGCTGAACTAAAGTACAATATCCTGGAGAAGTAAGCCTATGCCTTGGTGAAAGCTATAAAAGATTTCAGAATCTATGTTTTGCATTCTCATATTGTCGCTTATGTTCCAAATGCTGTAATAAAGGATATCTTGACACAGGCTAATCCGGATGGAAAAAGGGGCAAGTGGATAGAAAAATTGTTGGAGTATGACATTGACATCAAGCCCACCAAATTGGTGAAAGGTCAAGGCTTGGCAAAGCTAATGACTCAGTGAAATCTCGACTGCCTTGACATTAATTTGAGTGTAGAGATCTCAGAAATTTCTGAGAGTGAAGAGGAGTTGGTCTAAATAAATGAACAATTCTTGGTTTCAGAGTGGTACAAGGACGTAGCTTTTGTTCTACAGCATAATAAAGCCCCTGCCAATATTTCAAAGTCCAAAGCTCAGGTTGTCAAGTTGAAATCATTAAGATATTTTGTATATGACCAAAATTTGTTTTGGAAAGATGTAGGAGGGATCTTGTTAAATTGCCTCCTTGAAGAAGAAGCTGATAAAGTAATTGATGAATTTCATAAAGGAGATTGTGGAGGACACCATTATTGGAAAGCTATTGCAAACAAAATCTTAAGAGCTGGATATTTTTGGCCAACTATGTTCAGGGACACTTACAGAAGGGTGGCTTCATGTCATGAATGTCAAATATTTGAGGGTAAAAGGAAACTTCTTCCTTTACCTTTGGTTCCCATATATGTTGAAGCGCCTTTCCAACAATGGGGATTGGATTTTATTGGAGAAATTCATCCTCCCTCATCAGGACAACATATTTGGATTCTCACAGCGACAGATTATTTCACAAAATGGATAGAGGCGATTCCAACAAGGCAAGCTGATGATTCAGTGATTATATCTTTCTTAGAAAATAATATATTGTCTAGATTTAGTTGTCCAATGAAGATTATAACTGACAATGCTCAAGCTTTTAAGTCCAAGAAGATGATTCATTTTTGTTACCAATATCACATCACTCTTGGACACTCTACTGCTTATTATCTGCAAGGAAATGGCCTTGTTGAATCATCAAACAAAAGTATTGTGAGGATCATTACGAAGGTGCTGCAAGAAAACAAGAAAGCTTGGCATTTGAAATTGAAGTATGCTTTGTGGGTTGACCGGATTTGTACGAAGAGATCTATTGGAACCTCGCCATATGAGTTAGTGTACGGTGTTGAAACCATATTTCCAACATCACTTGGAGTACCTGTAATGAAACTAATTCAAGGGTTAGAAGAGGAACCAAACGTTGTACAAAGGAGAATCAATCAACTGATATCCCTGCAGGAGAAGAGAAATGAAGTATATGACAGTCATCAACAAAGTCAGAACAAAATCAAGAAAACATTTGATAAAAAGATCAAGGAAGTTACTTTTCAGATCCATGACAGAGTGTTGAAACGGGAGGCCAGAATCGAAGAGAAAGGTAACCACGGTAAATTTGAAAATTTGTGGAAAGGCCCATATCAAATTGCTGCTTTTCATGGAAACAACACTTACATTTTACAAGAAATTGATGGAGAACCATATGTTGGAGGACCAGTTAATGGAAGGTTCCTAAAGCATTGTCATTGATTGAAATACTATCAGTTTCTCATAACATTGTATATATCTGTTTTATCAATTTTTCTTTCTGTTGTAAATAATGACAAGCTGAAATAGAAGGCTTAAGCTTGAGGTGAAGGCCCAAGAAGCTTGAAAGGGATGCTTGTCAAGCAAATCTATGTTTGTCATAAAATGGATAAAGCACTGGACCTGCAAGTTCTTAGTGTACTACAGGAGCACACTATCCCAAGTGGAGCCACTGTTATCACTTAAGAAGTAATTTCTAAATTGTTCACATCAGTTTGATTGTGAAGGTTAGGTGTTAGTCCAAGTTCAGTTTTTCCATGTTCAATGTAGTGTCTAAGTCTGAGGAGTCTTGGTGGTATGGTTAAATAAAGGTCAATAATCCGTTATCATTCATCACTGGTCCCACAACCTGCATAGATTCCCTGTATCAAGTTTGTTTTAAGGTTCTTATGTGTTACAAAGCAATTTAGGCGTTTTCATAGCACGGAACCCAGTCTAGGTGTTTTCGTAGCGCAAAACCCAGAATTTACACTGGTTGCGCTACGAAATCGGGGATTCGTGCGGATCCGCAGCAAATCTTGCCTAGCTGTCATATCTATCAAGATCCGTTATGTCTACATCATCAATTGTCAGCTTATACACTTCGCCTATCATGTCCAACTGCTTATCTTTATCATTAGAACCGTTAGGCACCTTGGTACGCTCGGGTTGCAAGTTCCAAGAAAAGCCAAGCACTCACAGTCATGATTTGTGTTTGGATTCAGGCGTAAGGAATAAATTGCCAGCCATTAAATTTGAATTCCTTGAAAATCAAGCGAGTCAATTTTCAAGCGAGGCAACTTTCAAGAGGGAGCGATCGAAAATTGAGACAGTGCCAGTCTTTCAAATTTTCATTCTGCTAGAATCCCATGGAGAGGGCTACGGAAAGAAAGGAGCACAGGTCAGGCAGGTGTTTGAGGAGTGAACCTGAAGGTTTAGACATTATCTTAAAGAACAGAGAAGTTGAATGCGCATTCAAGCAGGTTAGCTGTTGGAATTTTTGCGAGAAACTTCAAGGAGGTCATGCGCAAGTCACCAAGGAATTTGCCTTGAATTTCACAGGACTGAATTCGAAAATCGAGGTGCTTGAATTGCCAATCTCACCAGAAGTTATATCTATAGTCACTGAGATTCCAAGGGGACAAGAAAGATGGTTTAAAAGTTTCAAATTTGATATGACCCCCTGCAAAGAATTTCTGAAGCCGGAGTTCATTGATTCAGATTTGAACAAGTTTGTGCCCAAAATTTTTGTCAAGGACTCATATGCCAATTTACTTACCTGCATATAGAGGTACTTTACCTGTGAGGAGAGGTATCATAAGGTGTATTCATATCACTTCAAGCTTCTGTTGCATTTCACAGGAAAGATATCTCTTGATTTACCTTTCTACTTGTTTCGTAGCCTAAGCAAAATGTGCGACAAGGTTCAACTAAAGAAGGAAGCCTGTGAGACCTCATTGTTTCACCACGGCTTAGTCAAGTTGATCGTTTTGCATGAGCTCTAGAGAATAGACAGGGACTGGCCCACGTTCATATTTATGTCTGGCTTCAAGAATGAAACTGGCCTCAGTCCTCAAGTTGTGAAAAATTCTCCACCAGCAACTGGTCATCGTGCAGAAACAAGATCCAGGAGATTTGTAAAATCGAAGGCTAGGAAACAGGTAAAGGAGCCCACCAGAACACTGGTAATCCAAGACACTCCCCAAAAGTCGCAGAAAGAGAAAACTCAGATCAAAGAGGGTATACATGAATCATCTATAGGTGAAGTAGTTCAGAGAAGAATGACTAGGAGCCAGTTAGCTAAAGAAAAAGGCAAGACAGTGGTTATTGAGGAAAGCCCAGTTTCAAAGGGAAACCTGAATGACTTACTGCAAGCTATTGATATTGAAGAATCTCCCCTGGTTCAAGCAGATTTGATAGAATCAGGTAAAGACAAGACCAAAAAGATCAAAGCCTCGAAAAAGCTCAAGTTTGATGATCAGGTTGCTAAATTTGTCTTTAAGCCAAGAAGATCTGTGACAAGCTATTTAATACAGGTACAAGAGATGCTGCCAGAAGCAGGTGAAACAGAGGAGATCGCAAAAACTCATGAAGGACCTGTGACTTCATCAAAAACATCATCACAACTGCATAAAGAAGATAGAAATAAGACAATTATCTCTAAAGAGGAATATAGTGTTGAAGAGCTGAAAAATAAGTTGAGGTTAGCAAATCTCAAAATTGTTAGACTGAAGAAAGCCTCAAGGAAACATGCAATTAAGGAAGCTCATTTTAATAAAATGGAGGCCCTGTGGGAAGACAAAACAATTTCGATACCTGATGTGGTCAACTGTAATGCCCAAAACTATACCTGGACAGTCCCTGCAATAAAGGAAGCAAAATTCATCAGAAAAGTTAATACGAAACTGAGAGCTGGGATCAAAGTTATGAAAAGGCAAATTGAGGATTTGAAGATACAGCTAAGCCAACGGGAAAGATTTCCTTAGCTAAGGAAAGTCACACAGCAAGTAAGGTTAAGTCCCAAATTTTGATGATTTACCGTGTTCAGTTTTGAATAGCTTCAGGGCAGTTGAAAAGGACATTTCAACATAAAGAGGCTTAAGACAGTCAAATTTTGGCATTAAAACTGTGTTTTTGTGATTACACAGCAGTTTCGTAGCGCGCTACGAAACTTTTGTAGATGATGCCTAACGCACAGCAGTTTCATAGCGCGCTACGAAACCGCTGTAACTACATAATTAAACTCAGTCGACCAATTTTGAGTGATCGAGGGGAAATTTTTTGAAAGGGAATTTTAGAAAATGATCATTTATCAGAAAATGATCATTTACAATGTGCAAGCAATCAGTAAGGGCAAAATAAGCGGAGGAAAGATATATGAACTCTAAGCTTTTTGTTATACAAATGATCACCGCTAGTATTGTCCATGACATTTCAAACAGCTTTGAAGAGGTTTTGTCTTCACACAGATATATGGCAAAGGTCTACAACACATGAAGAATGTGGCACTCCAATATATTTTTGTGTAATCAAAGAAGAACAACATGGTTAATTGGTTCCGAATATCCTTGAGGAAACCAAAAGCAGAAAAACAGGGGCAGTTTCCTACTTCCTAGCAGTAGTAAAGGGATAAGACATTAAGGGCCAGTAAGGAGTTTCAAACATCCACCAAAGCTAAATTGAAGGAGACCACTTGTCAGAGAACAAGTTTCAATTGTAATAAATACTATCACCAACATGATGTGGAGTTAAACTCCTAATTGTCTTAGGTTTCTAGAACTTCCAGTTAGCAATTAGTTGCATTTAATAGTTAGTTTAAAGTGTTAATAGGTGTCATAATAAGATGACTTCGAGTTCCCCTCATGCTGGAGGAGGAATCTCATTTACGTAGAGAGCTCTATATATAGCAGAACATCTGATGTACAAAGGGTTGGAAAATTATTGAGAAAAGCTCCCATATTGTGCTTTTTGTAAAGACTCAGTTTTCTAGTAATACAGTATTGGCCTTGCTTAGGAATCAGAAGGAATTCGATGTTTTGAATGTCTTGTGTTGTCTTTTTCCTATTATCTACAGTGTTATGAATGTGTGATTACTTAGAAATCACTAACAGTGCTCTAATTTCCTTCATATATTTGTAAATTGTGTTGGTCCTCTATGTGTTTGGTGTGTTCTACATATGTTGGATTCTAAATGCCCTGAATTCTAGGCAAAGCTAACTTTACTATCAATACTGAAGCATATCTGACTCCATAAGCCCAATGGATACTTTCTAATTGTGTTTCAACCTCTTATACTTGTTCATTTTGTTTCATAGGGTTAGCCATCTTATTCATTATCCAAATCTTTAATCTTGTGAGAGAGCCCTCTCAGGTTGAGGAGGCTAAGCCTCAGCCTAAAGTAGGTTTGAAATAGTTACTTAAAGTCGACTTGATCACAACAGCCTATCAGGGTCTGATTTTGAGATAACAGTTCCAGTACCAATTGATTGAGGTAGATTCGCTAATGCCACAAGACCCACAGATGGCCCGTTGGAGTTGTTTGATGCCTAGGATCACTTGGGTCCAACATATGTCCTACAAGCCCACCTTCTTCTCATGGCTACAACGACAATTGATCATAGTGGAGGACTGGCCATACAATGGTACCAACTTCCGTGGAAATCCAGACATGTTGTTGCCAGATGGGGAGGATTTCGATGACGAAGGTAAAAATATCAATTTTTAATTTTGTGATTTTTTAATTGTTTTTGATATATATGCATTTAAAACATTTTGTTTTATCAATGCAAATGTTGGACTAGAGCATCCTGCCAGGATGTCCCTGATAGCAAGGTGCGTCGCTCGCCAGTTTGATGTTGCTCCTTATTAAGAGGGGAGCGACAACGAGGAACCTTGAGGGGTTGACTCGTGGTATCCCAGAGTATGCCTAGGTGGGAGACATCCCGCGCCAGTACCAGAGGCATACTGTGGGAGTATTGGATTGGATTCGCCGATTGTTGACTCGTGTTGCACGAGTAGTTTCATGTTACCACGATCACCATGCTGATTAGTTCCTAGGTCCAGCATTTACATTTTTGAGGCCTGCGTGCCATGGATATATGAGGCCTGCGAGTCGTCGATGTTATTTGAACAAATATTATTTTTTGGGGTTTTTATGTATCAATCATTATCACCATATATATATATATATATGTTGTATTTTCTTTCTTACTATGGTACAAATGATTTGTTTTCGCTTTTCACATGTTTCGTAAATGTTTATCCAACACATAATTAGCTAATGCATTTGTTAATGTATTCATGTGTCTAGGAATATGATGATATGTAATGTAATCAAAATTTATTTCCAGTAGATGAATACGTAAATACATTCTCAATATTTGAGGATTTCTGACGGAATATTTCTTATTGAGTTGAAGGACAACAAGCTATGAATCCAAATTGACATCCAACTCTCGAATGTCAAGAGCGATGGCTTCTGACAACAATTCGATGACATCATTGTATTCAATAATGTTATTAGTTGTGCGACCTAAACAAATACCTTGAAGATCAATCAACTCACCATGAAGGTCATAACTGGCCCATGCCACAGAGGATAGATTCTGGGTACTATGGCAAGCACCATCAGCGAAACTGATGTGAGGAGTCACAAACATCTGCAAAGCAGGGAAAAACATAGTAAAGAGGAAAGTTGTTCGAAAACTAACACACCAAACCACACTGTACAAAAATGAAGGATAAACTAATGTACACAAGTAACCATGCAAGATGACCTAAGCATAGTACTTTTTGAGAGAGTCCATGCTCAGACTCGGGTAATCAATCAACACAGATGAACACTCGAGTTTTATTGTTGACATGACGAGTAAGCATCGACTCGGCCAAATAATAGAGTAGAACTCATATAAGGCATTGCCCCCATGCCCCCTAGGCGAGGGAGGGTTATGAGTCAGATGGAAATCCCATTGCAATAATGGGTAATCGGTAAAAACATGGGGAGGGAGAAAAAACTTGAATCCATGAGGGGACAAAGGTGCCCTCACTTGAAATATCTTGACAATGGCAGGCACAACTGACATGTCAATAGACAATAGAGAAGAGAACTCCTCAAGAAATGTAGACATGACCGTCGGGCTAGGCCATAATGAGGAACGATGATGAGTATCGTTCCAAGGTGGTTCCTCTAGAGACATTACTTCCATGATATTCTTGTCAGCAAGAAAAGTCTCGACTAAGGGATCAAGAGATTCTGAAGCACCAAGCCATGAGGATTGAGAATATGTATCGAGAGAAGTCCTCAAAATAGGAAAATCAGAGGATACGGAACTTGAAGCCAAAATAATTTCCACGTAATTGATTTTGGTAGGACTAAGTGGCATAACCTCGCCCCACGTATCAACAAGATTTGGTGAAGGTATGACCCAAGGATCATATTTGACCGAGATCATGTTGACAGATGCAACATGAGGAGGTGGGAGTAGAAAATTTCCCATCAAGGCAGAATCTTTAAAAAGACCTGCCCCCACACTCTCATAAGGAACACCAGTGTGTTTGACATATTGTTTCTAGGAAAACTAGTGTCTTTTCTATTGACTAGCCCTCTAGGTTTGGTAGCTACCTTAGAAACAAACAGTTTAAAGCAATTCGTGATTTCTTCTATGTATGATAGATAAGAGAGAGGCAAAGGAACCAACCTGGATCTTCCGCTAGACTCCTTGCTTGATCTCTCTCCCCTTGACAGAGCTTGCAACTCCTCTCCGTACTTATCCCACTCGAAGAGTACCCGTAGAGACATAGTAATAAAGAACCGTCAAAGAATCTTGATCTATTATATCATAAGCATTGCAGAATCAGAAATACAATGAACATACAATAGCATTTACAAATAATAACATTCACAATTGCACAATTGTATGGAAGAAAACTCAAAGAACTTTATTAAATAGAAGGGAGAATTACAACCCAG
>APFE030785167.1:0-10215 GCA_000404065.3 Pinus taeda
TAGTCATTGAAGATCATTGTAAGGGCAAGTAGTCTGAGGCAGAAAAGTCTATTTTCTGTACTTAGGTGAAGGGGAAGGCTCCTGGAGATGTGTGTGTGAAGACCTTGGTAAGTCCTCAAGATGAGTGCATGGGCCCCTATAGCTATGTGCGCAGGGATTTACAGAAATATCATATCTAACAAAGACTATTTTGAAGAAATAATTGTCTATCTGTACCTTTGTATCTACTTATGAAATCTATGTGTATTCACTCTGTTATCTGCATGTATCTAAAGAAACACTTAATTGATGTGCGAAAGTGGTAGATCTGCTTGTTTAATTGATACTATTAATGTTTAAAGTGTTTCGCGAAGGGTTAGATTTTGTTTCTATGAGTTACTATGATTTATAGATTTTAAGGATTAGGTTCCACGAAGGTTAGAATAAAACCCTAAAAGTAATAGAAATCCATCACACAGACCTTTGGATGTAGAAACCTAGTTTTTTCATCCCCCAATATTGCTTCGGGTGAGATTGTAGCCTGCACTAAGCGGGTTGTTGCTGAAAGGGCCATAACTTTATGGTTTTATTGGTTGGGGCCGCTAACTCTGAACCTGGGTCAGGACCCCTCTAGCCAACATTGTCACAAAGAAAAGAAAAAGCCAAGGCAAAACTACCATTAAGAGAAGAAAAAATCATAAGGTAGGTAAATGAAAACAAATCACACCAATCATTCTCACTGAAGGTGACCTGGATCAAATCAGAGAGAAAGTTCAGGAGATAACAACGAAATCCTAGAATAGGGTGGAAGATCACTATCACGAGATTATAATAGGTGTGCAATAGAGTATTGCAGAGATGAAGGTTTGGGTGTAAACCTCCAGACCACCAGCATAGATAAGCCAAGGACTCCATCGAGAAAGACTAATAGAAACTACATTCAGGATGAGGATAATGCAGATACATGACGGAGCTCTACAATTCGACTCTCCTAAAGTCAAGAAGCAGGAAAAAGGTTGGGACCATGTCAATATAAACATGGAAACAATTCCCACTATGGTCCTACATGAATTTCATCAATATATAACAAGTGAGCTCAAAGAGCATGAACAACGGACCTCACATTTAAACATTCAATTAGAGCAAGAGCGTGTTGCAATGAAGAAACAACTTGACTAGGCCATCAGACAAGGAAAATATAGAGCTACAATAGTAGAGATTGAAAGAGGTGGTTGATGCCAATTGCAAGGAAATTCCAAACATGGATGTCCACGAGGATGAATCAGTATAAGACAAGGTCGCGAAGCTTGGCCTTGTAGTCAAGGAGCAGAAGGATAAAATTGTCGCAGTGCAATTTAAGTATCAGATGCAGATCAATGAGCTACAATTGAAGTTGCAGCTAGCCACATCACCAGAAGTGTGCAAACAAAGGGAGACAAACTTAAAGAGTGGGATGGCCAGCATCTCTGCAACATTGGAAGACTGTGGAAAATCACTGGATGCAAGCATGCAAATTTGGACTTCACTGCAGGAAGATCCAAATGTTCAGAAACTAAATGAGGAAATTTTGCAAAAGAAACATCAGTTAGAAGAAAGTTATACAACTATGAAGACGTTTCCAATTTCACAAAGGCTTGCAAAAATTAATGAGTCAAAGGAGTTGCAGAAAAAAATTGAAGAGTTGAAGAAGGCACAAAGTTTGATAGAAAGGACTCAGCCTTTTTTAGGATGAGGCCCTCCAGCTATAGCAGGTTGTGGATGAGAAGATTCAACAACTTCAATAAAGGAAGATAGAACTGGCATAGAAGGCGACAGAACATGTCACAGAAACACCATTATAAGAAGTCAACAACGAGGAAAAGAAACTACCAGAGATTCTGCAATAATTCAACAACGCATAGAACAAAATTGTAGACAAGATCAAAGATAAATTAGTTGAGTGACTCGAGACGAGTCACATGTGAGTGTTGGTGGCATGTTGGGTGCAACCCAACTTGGCCAAATTTTGGGCAAGGATTCTGAATTTTGTGGAGTGCGTAATACAAAGGATGTCTTGAAGTATGAAGTGGACCATGTAGCAAAGCAACAGAGGAAAATGAATACTACACAGTATAGGAGCTTCATGGGGAAGCCCCTCACTTTTTTTAAAATCATATAATATTGTAAAAGTTGAATGGTTTTGGACCATAGTCCCTTGTATTTTGGAAACCATGGTATTGGGTCCATGGTAATATAGTGATGTAATCCCTTAATGTAATAGTATATATAGGGATCAATAATAAAGGAGGAAGGCATCTAGGCTTTTCATCCAAATCTATGTTTATGGTTGTATTTTTGTGATCTGTACTTCAAAGAATGGGGTGAGGATCCACAGATGAGTGTGCAAAGGCCTGGGTATGCAACTTAGTGCACAGACTATTTGAAACTTAGTGCGAAGACAACCTATAGCTGTGTGCACATGAAAAGAACTGTTTGTTGTACCAAATTCTCTATTAGAAGCAACAGTTCTTGTGGATGTAATCCCACATTGGGATGAACCATAGTAAAATCTATGTCTTCATGTGTTTTTCTTATTATATGCACTTTATTTTAGTACTATGAAGTTTATGTATATGATATGTTTAAGTGATGAATGTGATTATGCAAAGTAGTTCATGAATGAAAAGTAACTTATAAGTGTTAAAACATAAAAAAATACAAAATTTCCAGCAGTATCCCTGAAGGTTGCAAAAACGTGGTTTGGAACCTCGCAAAGTCACTTCAGGTGAGACTACGACTTGCTTGTAGGTCATAGCCAAAAGGGCCAGTGATTGAGAGTTTTATTGGTGTACAGTAAAATCCAAACCTAGGTCAACCCAAACTAACCCAAAAACTAGGCTGCCAAATGTCCCATTGAGCCACTCTAAATCATTTAATTCCCTAACACAAATGGATCTCATGATACCGGGGTCTCAAAAAATCTTGATCATCATGAAGTATTCTTTTCTCCACTCGCTTCTTAACAAGGAATAGACACCAAAGGCCCTTTATATGCTTCCAATATGTAGAACATATTGATAATGAAAAATATTGATCAACTCCTTCAGAATATGCTCTATTGGAAAACCAATTCCATGGACCTTAAGAGTGAAATCCTAAAAGTACAATCTAACTCACCTTGAAAGGGGTCTTTGTTGACATGATCTAACCATTACCTCCTCCTATTGATCACATTTCCATGCTAGTGAAGTGATCCATAATACAAACAAAACATTGGGAAGTGAAATGATCTCCAAAAAAAAATAAATCAAATGGAAGATCTAAGTAATCTCCCCCTATAGAAACTAGCTCACCCCTAAGGGTAATTAAACTACCAAGTCTTGTATTGCTAGGATCCCATGCTAATCTAAAAAAAATACCATGTTGATACTACACCACTCTGGTCATAATTGAATTCACGTCATACTCGTAATAGATCCTCCTCTCTTGTAACACTCGACCACAATACATGTAATGATCGAAGCTATGCCCATCATGTAATAGAAACTCAGCAATATCAGAGCCTTAAGCAAAGTCTTTCGGTAGAAATCACATCAGAAAATATCGGAGCCTACCAATCCATGACTAGTCTCAATCTTGAGCAACAATAGGGTAAACTTCCCTCACTACATGGTGAATGTCTCAGTGACTTCAAGTGCCGACCCAAGAAGGAACTAGATGAATCTCTACCATAATGCTGCTCATCAAGAAGTAGAGTGATTCCCTAATCAATTAGATCCCTGGATCCCATAGCCAAATATGTTACTACATAGTTCTGATAGTTGTTGGCCTCATATTTTATCCTTGTCCACAATAAATATATAGAAACTATATATCATTAATCAATTTGACACATGCTAGTAGTTAAACTTCCCCACGCCCACTATACCACCAACTGAAATATGTTATCCCATCTTCTGATGTCATCCCCCGATATTACTTGGAGCCTCATCCATTGTACCTAATTTTCATATAATGCCTCTGAATGTCCTACTAAAGGTGTATCATGGATCTCCCTAAGTGTGAACTCAAGGGAAGAACATATCCTATCTCTACAATCAAGTCACACCTTGACCATATGCCTTAGCTAGGAAGTCTCTCTCATGATGCAATATGTCTCATCTAAAGATCTTCGGTGAGCCTCTCATGTCCGGTGAGCCTCTCATGAAAAGTATGTTATAAAATCTTTGAATAAGCATAGCCCATATAGTGTTAGAGAATGGCCTCTTATGTGAGATCCTTAAGTCCATTTGTAGAGCAAAAGGTCGCCCACTTTGGGAGCATGAGCCACATGTTGTCAGAAGTTTTTTTTCATCCCTTTTTGTTAAGAATGATATTTCCTCTTTTAAAAGAGATATAATAAAGAGATTCATGTATTAAGAGAATCCAGATATGTAGCAAGGGATTTTTTGGTGAACTATGTTATCAAGAGGAATTTGCAAATTCTATTCATGTGATTGTTTTCATTCAATTGTTTTCCTTGAAGTAGGAATATCTTATCAAATTGAATGATTAAGAATATGAGTTTGTGGACTATATAAAGTATCTTTGAGTAAGGAAAAACTAAGTAAATTTATAACCGTTTGATTTCATGATCATTTTGGTATCATAGCAGGTTAACTTTTTTCCTTAGCATGAATACTTACCAAGCTATGAGCTCACGAAACAAGAATGACTCAAAATGGTGATTCCATGAAATGAGATATCCTTCTCATCCTCCCTTTGTAAAACAATTTAAAGACTCGACTTTTATTAAAGTATTTTTAACTATGACAAAAATAGCAAAGGAAATGTGTAATGAAGAAAGAGAAAGTCTTGAGTTGTGAAAGCAGTTGAAAATTTTCGAAAATGAGAAGCAAGAGCTTCGAGATAAACTCAAAGAGATGGATATAAAATTACAAGTTGCAGAAGAAGCCTTCAAAAAGAATCAAATTTCTAAGGTAAATGAGTTAAGAAATAATCGTTCATGTTTAGTTTCATCACACTAAGATGCTTGTTTTGATCACAGGGCATTCACTGGGGGAGAAACACCATACCAAGTGCATTCATATTGGGGGATATATAAGGCCTGAAGGGTTTTTATATTGGAAAGTATAAAAAATGGAGCTCAAATTTAATGAAAAATATAAAGGCTTATAAATTTTTTTAATGAAAATATTGATACCTACAATATCTATTGAAAGTAGGAAATTTTTAAATTGGGAAGGTGTATTGGGTTCGTATTGGTAGGGGGTTAAATAATGTGATGTTTAGAGGTATTTTCCAACATGTAGTATAATTAAGGGTATTGTTTAATATACCATGAACGGGCATGATATGTCATAGGTTCATTGAATGATTCCCTTGTGGTTTTTGTTCCTTTGAGAAGCACACTTGAGGAATTGAATTGAAACTATTATTGAAAATGGGTTACGAAGGAAAGGGATCGATAATACATAGCCAAGGAAGAAGAAAACCCATTGAGTTTGAAGACGACCTTGACATGCCAGCCTAGGATATGGTAAAGAGGAGGTTGGAGACTTTTCCAAAACTGTTGAAGAAAGTGATGATTCGAAATAATTTCCTAAATAATGAGATTCATCTTGGAATATTTTTGAAAAAGACTACTATCAAAGGTATAGGCTCAAATATACTAATGTCCCTTTAAATTATAAGAAGCATGGTAATGTCTTTTGTGATTTATGGCATAAAATTCCATGTTGATTTTATGGGCTAAAAAATCATAAAGTTTCCAATTGTTGAAAGAGAATGTGTATGTATAGGAAAGTATTGTCTACCAGGAAGGAGACACTACAAAAAGACTAATCTCCATATCGCAAGAAAGAAAATGGCAAGAAGGCGCTGTAATTACAAAATTATTGGACTCATTGTGAGAATAGTGTCCACTGGTTTAGGAAAGAATGGAATGTTCATCCCTAGTTTTGTCCAAAGTATGGCAAGGGAATTATGTAAGAACTTGCAAGGAAAGAGGCATCAAATGAAAGAGTTAGTCTAGAAACTATAAACCAAGAAGAAAAACATGAAGTAACACAACTCAAAAAAGAGGATGAATTTGAATGGCTAGGCCCAAGAAATGGATGTGGTTCTCGCATAACTAATTATTGATTATAACACCTCCATATCATTTTTATGTTCCTTTATTGAAAGTTATGAAGAAACTAATCTCATTTGTATGAGAAAGTAAGGGGAATGGAGAGTATAATGGGTTGTATTCTGATACTATCGTGTTGACTTGTGGTTCGATGTGTGAGAAAATACTACTATGTTATCTGAATAGATGTTTAGAGAGGTTTCATTTAAGTCATTGTGTTAAAAATTTCCGCATTGTTACTAGGAAGTCTCACCATTGTAGAAGCTTAAAGAAATAGGTTTCTTGCTACCTAGATTTAGTTAGTGAAAGAAAATGTCAACGAGTACATGCTTGTGGGAACCATACTTGAAAATGGTGATGTTGTGATGGGTATTTCCCTCTTTTCTTGGTGATTTGTGCTAAAAATATTCAATCTAACAATCACAAATGTATTGCTACTTGTTATAGAGGTAAGTATACACCTTGGCTAGTTACAGTTCACATTTGTTATGCATGTGTTGAAGCAACATATCGGGTTCCTTGTGGAGTAGAAAGGTAACTAAAGCCACCCAAGAGTCCCATAAAATGTTATATTCTTCCTCAAGATAGGCATGGGCCCAAATGCATACCACATAAGTGTTAATGAAATTAATTTCTTGTGTACGATGTCCCATGGGTCAAATCCCACATATGCTATGGTGTAATCCAAATCTCACATGAAATTATACTGGCATATTACCCATTATCTATGCATAGATTTTTATCAACATTTCTTGCTAGAAAATGTTACAATCATTTATAGATTTCATGGGATTATTGGCAATTTGGAACCCATAGCCTACCTAGATATTTTGATGGCAACAAGATCTTTTGGCTAGTTGTGCCTTCCATTGGTTTCATAAGCACGCTGATGGCTCTGATGGAAATCGTAGATCTCAAGTTCATTGAAAAGGTGCATTAAGGCCCATAGGATTTCATCTCTAAAACCAAAGGATATCTTCTCTAGCGACGATGCCAAGATTAATTTCCAAGGTCTAAAAATCATGTTTTGGAATCTACCCATTTTAGAGGATCTTGGGCTTGATATACGTCACAAAGTTCTAGACTTGGGATCAGATTTGGAATTCTTAATCTTCCAATGCGAGAACATTAGGTCATCGAAGTTGGATCTTCTTCCATTTTTGTATGGGAAATGGATAACTATGAAATGGGAAAAAAACCATCTAGTTTATGCTGGAAATTGCAGTGTCAACAGATGGAACCAAAGATTAGAGTGTGCTTGGCTCCTCCACTATTTTATTCTAACCTCAACTTCGCAAATTATGATTTTAGTTCAAGTCCTTTGGCTGTAGTGATAACAAATTGGAGCTTGGGTTTTAGCCTTAGTGCAAGGAAATTCCCTTGGTTTTGAATAATACATGGCTTCATATGGTTTCATGTTTAGAGACATGGACATGGATGAAAAGTATTATAATGTCCTTGATCCCTTAGAAATATTATGACAAAGTCTGTTAGCCTAAAGTGGTTCCCATGGGCTAAAGCAGGAAAATATTTAATAAGGGGACTATAAATTGCCAAAGGAAACATTATAAAGTTAAAAAACGAGAAATGGTGATATTTCATAAGGAAGTGAGAAGTAACATTAAATTTATAAAGAGAAATATCATAAAGTAAATTTATAAAAGTGAATTTAATAAAAAAGGAAGGTGAAAAGGCAACCCTAAACTCATAAAAGAAAGAAAATGAGGAGACTCTCCTCATTCATGCATTTTAGAGATTGGAGAAAGAGATACTGGAGAGAGTTTGGAGAAGAAGCTTAGGGTTTTGGAACCCTACCCTCCATGGTAGACTTCAATATTGAAACTAAACACACTAATTTGGATCTGAGAGTGAAATCACTGAAATTTCACCATTGGGATGCAATGGAGTAGAATAATTTTAGTGAATATCAAGTTATTGTGGTGTTATCATTTGAATTTGTTTGTTGATGGTGTTTTCTCTATAAATATTTCTTACAGGTAAGTGCCAAGGACAAATCTGGAGATTTCCATGTGGGAAAAGGAGTCATCAAAGTTCACTAGAACAAAGCCAAGAAGAAACGAGCTCCTCTACTTATGAACCAATTTCTCTCAAATTTGTTGTATTTGAGTTAGGAAGAAAAGTTTCGTGAAAGGACTTTGGGTACCAAGATATGATTTCATTGTCTACTGGAGGTTGAGTTGTCTTATCTCCCACTGAATCGAAGTTTTGATATATGAGTTAGGAAGAAAAGTTTCGTGAAAGGAATTTGGGTACCAAGATATGATTTCGTTGTCTACTGGAGGTTGAGTTGTCTTATCTCCCACTGAATCGAAGTTTTGATATACCAACTCTTCCTTCTTGAAGGTAGATAATTTCTTGAACTAGAGGAACATTTTCCTAGAGGATAGCTTCCATAGGAATCACCCTACTTATGGTAGGCTTGATCCATTAAAGTTTGGTGTGATTTTAGGGAGAAAAGAGGGTCAAATCCCCTCACTGCTAAGATTGTACATGTGTTGTACGTTTTCTGGGTTGAGTTACAGTCATGGTAGATCATGTGTGACTGTTCTTTTAATATGCCACTATTCTTGTAGCATTGAGTTGTATTTCTCCTTGGAGAGGCTCGTTTTGAGTCATATGATGACTCTGTGGGATTTTTGAGCCATTTATGATGATATGGAAGGTCTTGCGATGTATTTATGATGTCCAAAATGATTGTGATACCCTTGTGTTGAATGTTGTTGGGGACATGTTGTCATATCTGGTCCAAGGATTGATATTGGGCACCATTTTCCTCACACTCATGCTGAGATATCATTCTAGCTATGTTATATCATATGCATGTGTATTTTTTTGGCTACGATCTAAATACCAGGTTCACACTCTTGTTTAATTCATTGTATACTCAATTTTATGAATAAAATAAATTTTCTTGTGGAATAGTCTATTAGTATCTCAATTGTTCGATTATTTCTGGATTATTATAAGGGGTGCATTTATGGCTTGAGGAGGATATTGGTTCATTTTAATCATTGAATGTAATATCTAGAAGTTAAAATTTTAAAGTGAGCACCTAAAATTAATTGTTTGAATAAAGACTTCAATGAAACTCAAATTAATAACCCAAAAAAATCTAGAGGAAAATTAGAGGTCTCATAAGGAAAAAAAATACAGAGGTATAGGAGCCTTATTCTTGGTGCAACTGTGGGTTATTAGTTTTAAAATTAGTTGTAGATTAATGGTTCTTTCATGATAGAAGAAAATCCCTATACAAGGATAACATATAGGAAGAAACACACTTACAAAGAAGTAACTCCCATTTCATAGGACAATATCCTTGATACGAAGAGTCAAGAGACAACAAGAATGGGCAAGGAGATAGATAAAATGTGTGAGATTGAAGAGCCTAATATGGATGAGAAGGGAGAAAAAGCCTTTAATAGTCTAGTCATTGAATAAATGAAATATGTAGAGGGAAAAAAAAGATGATAGACTTGATGAAGGGCATGGAAAATACAAGGGATTCCACTGGGAAGGAATCACTGAATGGGGAAGGGTCCAACAATGTTGAGGGCAGTCAATCCCATACTGATGAGCAAAACCAATAACATGCAACTAGTGAAGTGCCAAAAATCCAATATGCCTCAGTTTGTACATGAGAATATACAGGACTTAACAGAACAATCTAATTTTGGAATCCCTTGTGAAGACTACATGGAGCAGTACCAAGCATTGGGATGGGACTTCCGTGCTGCTATGAGTTTTACTTATTTGTGCCACCTTCATTTGAAGATCAGGTCCTAACTATCTCAAAGATTCCCAAGGCAGAATAAAGAGCTACAAAAAACATTGGAGGGGGTAACCATCCCCTATTTTGATGGGTCATCCAAGTGTTCCACTTGATCATAGGTACAAAAATTGGACACTTATTTTCAATTGCATCATATGCCAAAGGATAAGATTGTAAAATTGGACACCTTGCACTTGAAAGGTGAGACCCATGAGTGTTGTTGCCATGGGTTGGTGAAATTTGGGCATACCACCATCACCTCATGCACATCGTTCACTCAAAGATTTATTGAGTGCTTTGACATGAAGGATCCAAAGATTCATTTTAGAGAGCTATC